>PQWD01005785.1:0-69157 GCA_019425675.1 Leucinodes orbonalis
GAATGTACCCACTCCGCGTACCTCACCGTCAATGATGGATCAGGCACTCCGAGTTCGCTTTTGGCAATCACCGGAGTGTCCTGACGGTCGGCCCTGCCTTTGCCGGGCCTGGGCAGGCAGGGAGACGTATGGATCTACACGGCCTAACTTTACCGACCCTAACTTCGACAAATTCTAAATATCAGTAAATACCTACCAGCAAAGTCGTGGACGTGATGCGTATATTTAGTTTCTGATCGAAAAGTAACTAATACAAAGACATATAAACACAACAGAAGCTTTGTTTTAGGGTCAATATGTTTACTCCAATATTGGAATGCACTCGTGAGCAATATTGCTAATATAATATTATAAACACCAGATCAAACATTCATACATATGAATGTGATACATTGTATGAATAGTGAAAACAAAAGTATTCCATATGTGTCTTCATATTTTCGTTTAAATTCATTGGATACTCATCTAAGAAAAATAAATTAAATGATTATTACGAGTTATCATCATAGTCAGTTTAAAACTTCCCAATCTAAGGCACTGACCACCAAGAGGTCTATTTATTGCTATGATGTATATTACAATTAAGATTGGACCTTATATAAACAATAAGTATGTACGTTCATACACACCAAGACAAATGATGTGATAAATAAAAGAGTCTGTGCTGCTTATTGATATATTAATTACAATTGATATTAAAATGATATGTACATGATATGAGTACACGTCTAAACCGCGCGGGGATTTAGGTGAACTGACTAATTATTACTAAATAATGAAGTCAGCGGGAATGCACTGTACGGTCGAGACCGTACAAAGTAAGTTATTATTCACCTAAGGATTTGACCCACCACCCAGTCCAAATGCACAATGGTATTACGGGTGATATTTTGAAATTATATCACAGAAAATAACTGTTCGAATATTGCATATCTGAGATTGCTAAAAATGGATCCTTATTATCTATTGAATCCTTTAAATTTCTGTAGTTTAGAATAAACTTAAGCTTTAAATAACGAGCTAATAAATAAACAAATGACGGAGACATTGACATTGAATGACGGTTAAATATTTTGTGATGAAAACTTTTAAAAATCTCTTATTAATAACTGCCCGGGGCTTTCGAAGTAGTCCTCATTTGATTTGATAGCAAAACTTAAAAAATATTAATAGAATAATTATAAATGAGAATTGAATAAAATTTTCAGACACAATAGAAAATCTATTATATGTAATGTTTTTTTTGTAACGGTGCATAAAGTTTAAAAAAATAATATAATTTTGTGTCAGTTCACAACCAAAACCTTCAACTACTACTGTCAATTTCATACATTGAAATGTAGATAAATAAGATAGTGTCCTACTCCATTAAGATTGTACCAATAATTGAAATGGATATGCGCACATAACTGGTGAATTAAGTTTACATTCCAATCAAACTTTAACTACTGCAACGGATTTCGTACGTGCTTCACAGCTTAAATTCTGCATTCTATTATTGTAGACGTTGTTAGTAGAATACCAGTAATGTTATGTGTTAATATTGTTACGGATTCAACGTTAACATAGACATCTTACAGTGGCCTTGTGATTTTAAAACAAATATATACTAAATAAATATAAATGTTGGGTAAATCTGTAATCAAACCGGTGGGGACGTATAATGAGCTGATGATGGAGCTATGTTATAGTTTGAAGACGATGATGGCATATGCCTAAATTATCAGCCATCATTCATTAAGCTACGAATTTAATAATACAATTTTACCTTAGGTACCTGTCCATGACTGTGGTTTTTCATTTTGTCTGTTTATTTGTCCTTACCAAAAACAATTCCTATTTATATCAGAATACTGGGCAAACATTGTGTCCACGGCTACGTCTTCTATGCTCACGCAACTCATTCATAGGAAATTAGACACACAACACAAACACACTCATACACACACACACATACACACGTACACAGTCAAACATACACACACATCATAATTTCAATTTAAGCTGCGGTGGTGACCTAAAACCATCTGCGCCGATTAGCTTACGTGGGGCCGCCGGAGCTCCGCAGCACCAGAGCCGTGACAGAAACCATGCATGCTGCATGCTTGCTTCAAATTTCAAATATCATTTATTTAGTTTAAGCTCAAGGAAGGCATTCATGAATGTCAAATGAAGGTACCGGTTCGGAATACTAAAAATCCGGCAAGAAACTCAGTAAGGGCTTTTTTTTCAAATTATGCATTAATTACATTGATAAAACAAAATTTAAATTTCAATAATAAAATTATTTATTAATAAGAATAACTGCTGTGGCATGCTGCACGCTTGCTTGCATGCTGTATGTTTGCCATGCATGATTGCTTGAATGCTTTATACATGGTGTATGTTTTTCCATAAATAAATATAAAAAGTTTGCCAAACGATGACTCTGTATGTAAAGTTTCTGCGATATGATGGTTCTGCTTTTTAATTATTGTAGGATATTAAATGTATGCCTAAAAATTCGAGCTTAAAAAATTACGCGTTTTGAGTGTCTGTCGAATGAATTTCTGCATAATGAAGATACCTTTCGTTGTTATGCATAATATTATGACAATAACATTTCTGCTTTAACAGGTAGACTCGCCTTATTAAGGTCTTTACCAATTTGGTTATGATAAGTCTTCTAGGATGAAAAGGTCAATGTTTAAGTATTGACTATTATTTTTATTGAAAATGTATTTGAAAAACTCTAAGAGAGTAAAATACAAAGTATACTAAACATATTTTCAACGCAACCACTAATTTAAAACCACAACTCAAGCCTCTCTGTTGGTGGTTTTATGATAATTCTCCCACTGAATTATGCCGAGAGGTGATAAAAATTCACCTCCGAACCGCCGAGAGGGACATTAAACTTTGCGGGTGACAGTCGACTTGTTGGAGAATAGTTCCGTATACCTAAGAATAATAAAACCGAGCCAATTTGATTTTGTAAACCAAGACCTTTTTTAGCGACCTATGTGTAAGAGCGCCGGTGGCTCAATGGTGTGGACTTTTGACTGCCGATCGGGAGGGCACAGGTTCAAATCCTGCCACGTACCAATGTGATTTCGAATTTTCGAAATTATATGTACGTTACTCAACGCTTTTACGGTGAAGGAATACATCGTGAGTTAACCAGCGCACGACTATGAAGAGATTCAAAGGTTGTGTGTGAAGTTGGCCAACCCGCACTGGGCCCGCGTCGACTTGGCCTATAGACCCGCGTACAGGTAGGCTCTTGCCCTTCGGTGGGGATGGTAATGAGCTGACGATGATGACCTATGTTCAGAGGTCGGCTGTTATTCAACACAAGAGCAACAATAGAGCACAAGCGTAGAGCAAAAGTGCCTGTAGGAGCAGGCTAGACCTAGTTTAGATACTTAAGTGTTTGAATATTTCAAATGTAACGTTTTTAGAACCAATAAAGATTATAATTCCAACAAGTTACAAAATGACGTACAGGGAACCCTAAAAGCGTTTTTATTCTGTTCATATACAGTTGAAAAGATATAAACACACTATGCCATGATGACCAACCACTGTATCGCGTCTCGCCAATTTATCACACGGCAAACGTGCTATCTTTACTCAAGGCCGGAATAAGGCAAAACAGGGCCCTAGGGCCCTTTCAAATTACGGGCTCCATTGGAAAATGATTTGTTCGGGTTTTAAGTGGAATAAAAAGCATTTTATTGTTTGGTTTTTCCAATACTTGAATACAAGTCTTTACATTTCTCAAAGTAATACTTTTGTATATTAAAGCCATACCTTTTGCTTGCAATTTTATGTACTAAGTTATATTAACGAAGATAGCTTAGCTTTTATTGTTGTTTTAATTTTTTTCACTATACTTTTGAATTTGTAAATTCATCCATGCTATTCTTATAATATCCTATTGATATTAAAATATATATTAAAACTAGGAAGGCAAAGATAAATATAATATACGTAGTTTTTTCTGAATAGTGCTGATTGCCGCAGAAATTAACTTATAAAGCTGTATAGGCCTAAAAAGCTTTATAAGTTAATTTCAAATTTATGAATAGGTACTCATTATATTTTGAGAAACGCGATATTAGCACGATGTAAATTTGCACAGCGACATGTACTTATTGTCCATATTTTGGACAACACTTGTAAAAAAGCCCCCCCTGCAATAGTACTAGGTTCTTAACTCACAGACGGAGCTGTACTGGCTACTTTGTGGATATATTTCCTTATTTTTGGACGCACGTACAAGGAACCGTTACAGCCAACTTTATCCCGTAGTCTTAATCACAGAAATGAAGTTATAAAGTTACAAGTTTCTAAAGAAATACAGTTACTTGAATGAATTAGAAGTTTAATGGACAAATATAGTCGTAGGCCGGCCCTCAAACAGAATATGGACTGATGACCTAAGTTCATGTGGCAGAAAGTCAAGGGATGACAAATTGCTAGAATTCGGTATCTATGCGTAGAAGCCATTAGGAGAGGCCTTTGTTCAGCAGGGGGACATATTACGTTGAAATGAACTTCTATGTAATTTATAACAAGGATATTTTGTAATGAGTCGATAATTTAAAGCAGGTGACAAAAGCGATCCATCAAATTTTAGACCCATTTCGATCCTACCAACATTAAGTAAAATTTACGAGAAAATTATTTTTAATCAATTAATTGCTCATTTTAATATGAATAGAATATTACATGTAAAACAATTTGGCTTTACTAAAAATAAAAATACCACTGATGCTGGGGTCGCACTTATCAAACACATATTTGACGCCTGGGAGAATAAGCAGGATGCCATTGGAATATTTTGTGATCTATCCAAAGCCTTTGATTGTGTAGATCATGCAACGTTGTTGATTAAGTTGAGACATTACGGTGTATCGGACTGTGCATTAAAACTTTTAGAGTCATATTTGTCCGACAGAATCCAAAAAGTTAATGTTAATGGTAAGAGTTCTCCTGGTGCTGTTCTGCACATGGGGATACCTCAGGGCTCAATATTGGGTCCTCTTCTTTTTCTAATATATATAAATGATCTTCCCTACTATTGTAGTAATATTATGGACGTAGTACTATTTGCTGATGACACATCTTTGATTTTTAACATCAACAGACACATGGAATCATTTGATGATATGAATAGTTCCCTATCCAAAGTAATGCACTGGTTTACTGTAAATAATCTACTATTAAATACTAAGAAAACCAAATGTGTCAAGTTTAGCATGCCAAATGTAAGGCAAGTAAATTCTAATGTTATTCTTAATAATGAAAAATTAGAAACAGTAAATTCAACTAGATTTTTAGGTATTACTATTGATGCTAAATTGCAGTGGGGACCCATATTGAAGCACTGGCCGGTAGACTTAGCTCGGCAGCTTATGCTGTTAGGAAAATAAGGCTCTTGACTGATGTCGAAACAGCGAGATTGGTATATTTTAGTTATTTTCATAGTATAATGTCATATGGTATATTATTGTGGGCGCAGCTGCTGACATACATAATTTTTGTACTACAGAAAAGAGCTGTCCGTGCCATTTACAATCTTAGACCACGGGATTCTTTGAAGAGCTTTTTTGAAGCTTTTTTAAAAGAAATAAATATATTGACAGTCGCATCGCAATATATTTTTGATAATATAATGTACGTACGTAAGAATATCCACACTTTTGAAAAAAACAGTGATCATCATAATTTTAACACTAGGAATAAAAAAAACTTGCTGTTCCGAATCTTCGTCTTCACAAAGTAGGGAAATCTTTTGTCGGAAATTGTATAAAGTATTTTAATAAAGTGCCACAAAATATTGTTGATTTGCCCTTGCATAAGTTTAAAGCTTTAATTAAAACTTGTTGAAAAAAGGATATTACACAGTAGATGAATATTTAGCAGACAAAATTTTGTGGTGCTAGTCTGCCTGCATTGTGTTCCAGGAGCAGACGCATATAATTGAATTGTATAAATTTGTTATTTGACCAAACTCTGTAAAACCAAGTATTGAAAAGAGTAACCCACGAGTTTCTTGCGGGATCTTCTCGTTGGATGGCAGCATTCCGAACCGGTGGTAGTCATTAGATTTAATAAAAAAATTATATACTGTTTTGACGATTCAAAAGTATCTGTAAAGATTTATTTGAATAAAGCATTTTTCAATTTCAATTTCAATCGAAAACGATTAAACGAAATCCATTTAACAATCAGCGCTAAATAATATATACTTCATAATTTACTTAGGCAACTTATATAATTGAATATTTTTTCAGACTCATATACGTTCATAGTAGCTTCTTACAGTCAGCGTCTAAAATATAGAAGCAGTAGGGTATCCAAATAAATACACACACAACCAAATGGGTCATATATCGGTACAAACAAAGTGTTCATATTTATGTCAATATTCTAATATCATTCAGTCTAGCTAGGTACCTATGCTATCAAATCAAGCAGCAATTTCATTTAAATACTTGATCATATAAACGAATGGAGTCATTTCTCCCATAGAACCCTAAAAAGATAAACGTATACAATAAATCTAATTCCAACATCTTCAGTTAGAAACGAAAAGTTTATTACAGTCTCATTTCTACGAACTCTGCGGCGATGTGTCTTACAAAAGTCGTTTGAAAACTTCTAGACGGAAGCATTAAGACTAATGGAAGGTTTATCCTTATTTCTCTGTAGGCCAAAATTTTACGGTCGCGTTGGCTTACTTGTTATTATAACATTTTCAAGCACTTTAACTTTTGGTAAGAATAACGAATCTAATTCGGTTATAAATACAGGATTCTTGGTCTACTAATTTAAACTGAGCTATTTTGGGAGTCGGTGGCTCATTGGTGTGGACTTGCCTTCCGATCTGGAGAGTGTAGGTTTAAATTCCGCCACGTACCAATGTATTTTCGAAATGATATGTACGTTTATCCGACGCTCATACGGTAAAGGAAAACATTGTAAAGAAACCTGCGCTCGCCTGCGATGAGATTCAAAGGTTGTGCGTAAAGTCTATAGACCCTTAGTGGGGACGTGTAAGGCTGATGTTGATTTTTAAATGAGTAACTAACCGAATGCTTATGAGTTAAAGAAGATTAAAACTGTTGCGCGTTTGCTTGTAATTTCACTAAGAGTCCATGGAGTTATCTTGCTATAATAGACGTAATTGAATAAGCCGTCTTAAAAAGGTCAAAGGAATATTAATAATTAATGTGATAAATCCCTTGTTTGATGTTGGGTTATAAAAATGGCTTTGGCTTATGATAAAAGCAGTGTACTTTGACCCTTTGGTAATTAAAAATTTTAGAGGCTTTTCTATAAATAAAACAGTCAAGCAGTTTGCCTTTCTGATAGTAAGAAGAATTGGTCGCCTTTGTTATTCCAGGGATTGCAAAACGGTGTCAAAGTATTCAGAATTAAGACTAACTTGCACATTCTTTAGTATGCAAAAAAGGTACAAATTTCGGTTCTACTGTAAACCAGCGCCTTGACAAAATTGTCTTAGCATGAGGCGACTGGCAACCATTTTAGTATTTTTTAATTGGAACAAATAAATATTGTTTCTTTCCATTGAAGTGTCATTTAACTGAAAAGTAGGCTAGGATGATTGGCTTTATCTATGTGTATTAGGAGCGTCGGTGGCTCAATGGTGTGGACTGTCGCCTTCCTACCGGGAGGGCTGAGGTTCAAATCCCAACACGTACCAATGTGTTTTCGAATTTTCGAAAATATATGTACGTTATCCGACGCTCTTACGGTGAAGGAAAACATCGTGAGGAAACCTTCATGCACGCCTGCGAAGAGATTCGAAGGTTGTGTGTGAAGTCGTCCAATCCGCGCTGGGCTCGCGTGGACGACTAAGGCCTACCCTATACGGGTAGGCTCGTGCCCCTCAGTGGGGACGTATAATGAGCTGATGATAATGATTTGCTGTAGAATTATGCACCAATATGTACTTTATACGCCATGAGAAAATGATGCTGCATAAAGTATAAAATAAATAGATACCTTAATCACGGTGATGATTTATGAACGCAAAACTGATGTATTAATAAAATTCCAGACAAAAAATGCCACATCATCCCAATTCGAGTTAAGTCGATGATGCCATGCATAGCATACGAGTCAGTAATACTAAAACGTAGCGTGACTCACCATGTGACGGAGGTTCCTACAAAGCCCGTCTTCTTGTCATTTGTTACTTTGTCACACTTATGCTATTTCGTACGTGACATGAGCTCGCTATTATTAGGTTAGTGGTCGTTGATTGTAACGAACTCAATTTTCTTGTACAAAAATTTAAATTGATAATTTTGGCAGGCTGTATCGCCTGGTGATTTTGGTATATATAAAAAATGCCGTGTGGTGACGGGAGATTAGATTACTATCGTGTCGGTAATTTTAATAATGAAAAAAAAAGTGCTTTATTTCTAGGTAAAATTTTACAAAAATATTGTGATGGAGTCTTCCGAAAAAGTAATGAAATACTTGTATTGGGAATGACTCGGTTTTGCTTAGGTAATAATATAATAAATAAAAAAAAAAAATAAAGCTCACGCCTTGGTCCCAGAAGGGTAGGCAGAGATGATGAAACTCTCTCTCTCCTTTAATAATAATATTTATATTTATTTAGACACATGTATCCATTTGTTCCTAACATTTTTCTTATCTACTAAGTAAATAAAACATTACACGTGTTTTTATTATTTCACATAAATATACATATTGAGTTTAGGTTAATAAGGGTGTTTCCATGCCTTTGTAGGACACTGTCCCACTCTGCTGTTGCTGAGCCCAATATTCCACTTTGCTGTTAAACCCTAAGTATGCTATTGGGACTGCCAAGCATCCTGTTCTTGATTGACATAATATTTTCCCCGACAACATGCCGAGATAATTCACTAAGTTCTTGTACTAAATTTTTGCAAGTTATGAATAAGTCAAAACTCTACTTGATTTTTATATTGTGGAGATTTACTACATTCATAATGATCGAAAATAATCTACTCTTACATAAGAGATGTCAGAGACGGCCTAAGGACAAAACAAAGAACGATTAGGTCACAAATATTTTCATCATCATCTCAGCTAATTATACGTCCCCACCACCGAGGGGTACGAGCCTAACTGTAAAGGGTGTAGAGGCCTTAGTCATCCACGTGGACCCAGTACAGATTGGCTAACTTTGCGCACGACCTTTGAATCTCTTTGTAAGCGGGCGCAGGTTTCTTCACGATTTTTTCATTCACCGTGAAAGCGTAAGATCAGCGTACATATAATTTTTACAATTCGACAACATATTGGTACGTGCCGGGATTTGAACCTGCACCATCCAGATCAAGGCAATAGTCGTCATCAATGAGCCATCAATGCTCTTTGCATATTGTCAGACACAGAAATATTTTTACTAAACGTACATCGGAATTTGAGTTCTCAACCAATAACACGTGTCGTACAATATCCTTCTAAGATATATTCCGAAGACATACTGTTTACCCAGTCTTGCTGATACGTGACTGGGAATAACCGGAGCGGGCAGTGCAACATGTATTGTTGGTGTTGCCAGTTACAAATCTTATCCAATATAGTTGCTATTAATATTAATTTACCCATTAAGTAGGGAAAAAATGCTGCCGTTAGAAGACATTATTACTTTGTGAAAGGTACTTTAGCCAAAAAATTGTACAGTATTATGAATATTTTACAAGGTGGTAGACTTGATACTGAGTCATCTAGGTAGGTACTACCGCAGTGCCAGATATCGCCCCTTCAAATGGGAGTGCTATGCACTTTTATATTTCGGGATAAGGGCACTGTAGCTAGTGAAGTGAAATTACCGGGTATAAGAGACCTAACATCTGTTGTCTCGGGTGACAGGCACAGTATGGCATAAATGGAGAATAGTAACCTTCTATCCGTTTATATTTTTCTTCAATGCCGCTCTGCCATGGTCGGCGTATCATTTACCATCAAGTGAACTTTCTGACCGTCCTGTACACTGTGTAATATAAAAAAAAACTTATTTCCTAACTGACTTACCTTACTTTTACCACGTTATATGTTATATATGTTTTTTTTAATTTTTTAATAAAAACTTAAACACTAGTTACATTTGTAATAATCTGCCAACTATCTTTATTAACGATTAACATTCTTCATTATAACATTTATGTAATATCAGTATTTAAATCGCTAAAATTTGTCGGTATGTTAGTTTGTTAATCTTCAGACGAATGCCTTTAAAATATAAATAAATTTAAACCTACGGACACAGAGATAGGTAGTGTTTTTTTAACCTTTTCTTTAGTGCATTCCTCGATTTAACATGAATAGTGACGTCCTCGGGTAACTCATTAGTAAGTATAGGTACTAACCATCGCCTTTCACGTTTTCCATAATAATTATTTATTCTTGGCACATATAATTTCTTATGTTCGGACATACGGGTTGGGTACGTAAATATTCTTTCCTTTTTATATTTTGCACTTTCATACTGTTCGCTGGATGATCCATGAGTCGTGTATTCGAGTCCCGTGGGGAATCGTCACTTTGTGTGATATTTCCTAGTGTTGATAGGACATTACAGGCAACATCTGACTATCCAAAAATAAAATAAATATCCACTGATATTCACACAGCGCCATTTAGCCCCAAGTTAAGCGTAAAGCCAGTATTATGGGTACTTAACAATGGATAAACATACTTAAGTATATTTTTTTTTTGTAAATATATAGGTATATATAATACATAGATGATTCTATACTTCGAAGAGTACGTTAAGCCGTTATTCCCAGCTGCAATCTTGGATGACATTTGTGTAATGTCTCGATGGTAAATAAAACATAAAGGCAAAATTTGTTACGTCTCTTACACTCAGTTGAATTATGATATCTAATAACAAAGCCTTGAAAGTACCGCATTATTAAAAACAATTATTTACGAAACTTAACTCGGATTTGGCAACACAGATGCTCGCTTCTATCTCGCTCGAACATGTTGCTGTCTCGTTCACAACGATTAATATGTGTCTGGTAATGTGAGATATGAGCATGGAATTATCTGTCTTAATAGCTCAAGCTTGTAATTTATTTCTTTGAGTTATCTATTAGGGTGTTTATAATTTAATTATGTTAGGAGCGCGTGTTTCTCTTGATTAGCAAGTTTGTTTGACTTTAGAATTTGTTCTTTGGTGGAGTGTCGATGGATTTGGTTCAGGCGTTTACTCGTAGATTCTTAATTCGCATAAAAATTAATATATTTTCAGTCGGTTGGTATTGAAATATATAACAAATCTGTGTGCGTTCAATGTGTGTGATGTCATGATGTATTACAGTGATTATATATATATAAAAATATATATAATCACTGTGACTTAACTTATTGTTCCTTTTTGTTACTTGTAAGTTGTCAACCTTTGTACGAAATAAATAAATAAAATAAATACATTATTATAGATCCAAGAATTATAAGAGTATATAAAATAAATAAATCTGAATGTCTGTTTGTAATATTGAAATAAGGTATTTTTTATGTTATAATGTATAGGAGGGTGAAAACGCTCACCTGATTGTAAGTGATACGCCTAACCATGAAAGAGCGGCATTGATGGAGACCAACAACTGATAGTTAGTCATTATTCTCCATCAATGCCGCACTGCGCCCGACACCAGAGACAGAGATGTTAGGTCTCTTATACCAGGTAATACCGAAAAAATACCGAAACACAAAAGTGCATAACACTCCTATTTCACGGGACGATTTCTGATACTACGGTGGTCCCTATCTAGACGACTCAGTATCGAGTCTACCACCTAGTAGTTGTCTTTCTGTTTATTCCTGTAAACGGCTGGACCGATTGGAGCGGGTAATTGGCAAATAGCTAACGTTATACGGAAAAACAAAAGGTACTTTTATTTTCAAAAAACCTTTGGTTTTAAAAAAATTAGCAATGTTTTTACGCGTTGGT
This sequence comes from Leucinodes orbonalis, assembly GCA_019425675.1. Taxonomy (NCBI): domain Eukaryota; kingdom Metazoa; phylum Arthropoda; class Insecta; order Lepidoptera; family Crambidae; genus Leucinodes; species Leucinodes orbonalis. The sequence continues at coordinate 11,975 of PQWD01005785.1, forward strand.
ATGAAGTTAGCTGACACCCGGGATAAACACATAGGCTAGGTTTTCCTCGGGTAATACCGTGGGAAACGACTAGTTTAAATATAAAACACTAATATCCAACTTCAGTTAACTCAGCAAAGTTACTAAACAGTCACAGCTGCATTCAAGCCCGAGTTGACTCCAGGGGTGGCAAACATTTTGCCGGAATTACACGCCTACTTTACAACTTTCCGCTTTCCGGGGCAGGTGTTGGTAACAGTTGGCACGCTGTTCACAACGCTCGAGTTAGTAGATGCAAAAGCATTCGATGGTGATGTTTATAGCATGCCATTATATTTTACTTACGAGTTCATGAAAACTTTTTATTAACAAAACACATTATATTGATACCTATATAATTACTGCGACAAAATGTGAATCTTGTTGGTGATTTAAAAAAATAATATTTGACAAATACTTTGATTTCAATTAATACACCCAAGACGCGCTGGGGTTAATTGACGACCCATTTAGTGTTGCGGTTGAGAGGTTGACTGCAACACAAAGGATTCCGGATTCGATTCCCGAACATGTCTGTTTGTAATGGTCTGGGTGTTTTCTATTCGTAATTTGTATGTATTTTAAAAAAAACGTATATAAGTGTGTTTATCCGTTGTTTATTATCCATAATACAGGCTTCACGCTTAACTTGGGGCTAGATGGCGCTGTGTGAATGTCAGTAAAAAAATTGTCCCCATGAAACAATATATTCTAAATTGATAATCTACTTTAAATCATTTTACAATTATTAGACACTCCAATTTTACTTATTGAAATTGATTTTTAACCCTCTTTTTCGTTTTCAAGTGCCATGCATTCAAAATTTACCTCACCGTCAGGCATTTAAAACAAAAAAGGCCCAACAATACCGCGCCGTGGAACGTTAAATTAAATGCAACCTCATTCATATCTGGCAATGAGCGTTTTAAACAGATCTGTTATTTAAAGGACAATGGAATAAATTATACAGAAATGTTACAAGAAGCTCTTTATGTTACGGAATTGTGGAACATTTGAGATTTTATGAATATAAAATATATATATATATGAATATGAATATAAATATAAATTAATGAAATATGAATTCCTAATTTAAGCCACATTTTGTACATAATTTTGCATCTTTACGTCATACTTAAAGCCGTTTTGAAATTCTTGGATTTGTTATTTTAATGACTCAATCTGCCTAAAGATAAATGTATAGTCAACGAATACAAATTAATCTGTATTCAACACAATTTTTTTGAAAAGAGTAACTACTGAGTTTCTTGCTGGTTTCTTCTCAGTGGAAAGCTACCTCCCGAACCAGTGGTAGCTTCATTTGACATTCATAAGTGTTTTATAAGGACCTAAACTGAATAAACACTTTTCATTTTCATTTTTATCCACGGGCAATTACACAATGCAATATAATTCGTATTGAAGCAAGAACCTTGCACTATGGGTACTTAAAAATCGGATGGACAAACTTGTTTGAAATTACACACATTTTATTAACAATAAAATCCAGACCAATCCATACAGATATGTTTATACACAAAAATTTTATAGTGCACAGGGTTTACCCCGAACCTAATATAGTAGCTTCTTCTTCTGAACCATTAGGCTTCCTGACCATTCCAGCGGAGCGAGTTAGGAAAGCAGTGTGCGACGTTAAAATCCACATTGTTATGAAATTCCATTGGAAGGTATGACCTAGCTCAGTGTTCGTTTAATCCGCTCCAGTACACAGGTAGCCTTATATTGGTCGCAATTTATTTACAAAGTATAAATAACAACGATTGATAACACGTGTTATAATTGGTTAATACGTCGGCTCTTACACCAAGGGTTCCGGGTTCGATCCCCGGGCAGTAAACATTTGTGTGCATGAACTTCTATATTTGTTTTGGTCTGGGTGTTTCTATGTATGTATGTATTTATATGTACTGGGGGCAAAATACCACCCGTATAGGGAGTTTTAATCGTCCACACGGGCCTAGTGCGGATTAGCCGATTTCACGCACAACCTTTGTATCTCTTCGCAGGCGTGCGCAGGTTTCCTCACAATTTTACGTACATATAATTCCTATAAATCAAAAAATACATTTGTACGTGGCGGAATCTGAACTTGCATCCTTCAGACCGGAAGGCAACAGTCCACACCAATGAGCCACCGACGCTTTTTAATTTAACAGTACTTTAATTAACAGAATGCATAGTCTTCCTTCAAAAGGATTTCGGATCCCAAATTACAAAACTTAACTTTCATTTCCCAAGCCCCATCAAAATCGCTGTTATTAAAGGCACATACTTAAGTACCCTTTCAGATTTGGCTCAAAAGGCCAGGTTCGAGTGACTCCTTCCTTATTTAAGGGCGCGTCGGAGCGAGTAATAATGTAACCCTTTCTATCTCATAGGGCTTTGTCATATAATGTTGGTTATATTGACGTTTATCGAAGGTTGATATTTTTTATAAAATTACGATTGGGATTTTAAGGTATCCTTAGATTGTCATACGCCTGGGGCAAATTGGATTTTGCAGATTGAAAATTAGCTTTGACTTGTATGCCTTTGCTTCAGATCTTTTGTAATAGTTTGGTATAGCTAAAGATAAATAATAGGGATAGAATATAATAACCTTTGAGGTATAAAGCTGATTCTATTTTCCTGTTAACTTAGGCTTAAAATTAAAGTAAAAATTTTGAAGTTACCGGGTCTATAAATGAAAAATAACAAGCTCTTAAATAAAGAGAAAAAATTACGCCACTACATGAAAATATCTTTTATAAAGACGAGGAACGATAAACAATACATTAAGGGGCATCGATTTACAAAATCAAATAGTCAAGCTGCCACGTTGACAATGATTTAGTTTCGGATTCCGGCCTTAGGGATTGTCCCGTAGGCGGGGTTTACGTAAATCTGCCAATAAATCTCTTACGTGTTTCACGCATTTGTCTTACAATTGCCAAAGAAGTATGCGACTCGTTTTATGCAGAAGCTAGATGATTTTTTATGGAGTGCCGTTATTTTAGAGCGAAACGCGGAGAATCAATGTAAGAAGTTATCATTTTTCAAGCCCAATTTCGTTAACATTTTTTTCTGAATTTAGTGTTAATAATGAGCGTTGGTAGCTCATTGTCATGTTGTTGTTGTGGAGGGTACAGGTTCAAATCTCGCCACGTACCAATGTATTTTCGAAATTATTTTTTATCCGAAGATTTAAAGGTTGTGAGTGAAGTCTACCTATCCGCACTGGGCCCGCGTGGTCGACTTTGGCCTATACAGCCTTTCCGGGTAGGCTCGTGCCTATTGATGGGGACGTTTAATGAGCTGATGATGATAAATACATGATAGCGTGATCAAGTGGTCGAAGTGTTAATTTGAACTGCTTTGCATAAAACCGACCGAGGAGACCGCATGTTTAAAGTCACTTTGTGCGATTTTTCCCAGTTTGGTTAGAACTTTAGAGGCTAAATCACCAGATTGTCTGTAAGGTTCCAACTTTTTGAGGCTACGTTGTGTATTGCAAAGTCATGCTTAGGCACAAATAGTCTGGCTTGACCAAATTGAAATGAAACCACAGCCAGAAATCTGGATTTTGTAAATGTTTCTTTTTACTACTGTCTTTTAAGTTAACTAGCGCTTTGTTCCTTCGAAGATAGGATCGACACGTGACAATCAGGTGAGCCGTTTTCTATAATTGTATTTAGTATTTTCATTCAAAATAAATGATATACTGAATGCGCAAGTTGAATAGCAGTGGGCCGGTCACGGTCGTCGCAGAACCGATGGCCGTTGGAGCAGAGTTCTGGAGTAGAGACCCGACATGGCACGCGTAGCGTACGACGCCCAGACCGAGAAACTGACGGCTTTCGAAAGGTCGCAGTTGGAAGCTGGATGAGGAAAGTGGAGGACCAGGATATCTGGCGCAAAAAAGCGCAGACCTATGATAAGATGGGATGACGCCCTCCTACCGGGAGGACTGAGATTCAAATCTCGCCGCGTACCATTGTGTTTTCGAATTTTGGAAATTATATATACGTTATCCAACGCTCTTACGGTGAAGGAAAACATCGTAAGGAAACCTTTATGCACGGCTGCGAAGAGATTCAAAGGTTGTGTGTGAAGTCGTCCAATCCGCACTGGGCCCGCGTGGACGACTAAGGCCTAATCACCCTATACGGGTAGGCTCGTGCCCCTCGGTGGGGACGTTTAATGAGCTGATGATGATGAAGACCAGTAGTGGACTGCAACACGTTGAAGACAGAGAAGAGAGATACTTCTAACATAAAGGTGAGATTAATAGGTAACTCTACATTCTACAACTTCCTAATGCAAACGTATAATATCAAGTGTTAGTTTTCTTAAGTTAACACATTAGACTAAATTGGAATCTGCTGTCATCAATAATTAACGTACAATGATGACTTTGATATAGCGTTTAATGTTGCTATACGTCGAGATATTAGAGATGACGTGGCTTTGGGAGGGGTCTTTATGATAGCGGAATTATCTAAAACTAGCCAAGTCCCGCGGCTTCGCCCATGCAGATGTTTCTAAGCATATCGTTCTCTTTTATAAATTCTTGGAAAATAAAACAAAAATTTTAAAGATATTTGTTTTAAGAGACTTAAAATTGATCAAAGTGGGAACTTACTAAATAGTTTATTAATTAATTCTTCAAATGAGTTTCCCATCTTATGAATTCTGAAATTTGGATCGGCAAGCTTGCGTGTATTTCTATTTGTACGCTACTGTGATTATTTGATATTAAGTAAATATATATTTTAACCAAAGATTCATAGAGTTTAGGGGTAACTTAGGGGTAAAGTAGGTACTAGGTTAATTCAGATGATAATGATATTACAAAGTGTGTCCAAAAGGTGTGAGATTCATATTTTTTATGTTTAGGTCTACCTTGCTGACACGAGCTGGCAGTAATGAGTATAATAATATAAATTACTTGTAAGCGTTTCTGTCGATTTAAACGACAATTTTTAACCTTTAATTAAGGCAGCACTACATTCATGTTTTATAAATTTAAGTTAATAATTTTATGGTGTTTGTTTTGTTGGCTGTCCTAAATAAATAAATGATTTACTACTATTATTCTAGAACTTATTCTTACCAAATAACAATCAACTAGTAAGATTCCATCGCTATATTATGCGGTTATTCATAATTTTATCTACCCCATCTTACAGTACCAACTGCATTATTAACTCATAAATCAGATAAAAAAGGAGGTTGATTTTTTAAATTACAAAGCATAATTCTTTAATGATGTGTTGCCAACCTATAAATACAGATGTTTCGTCTTGCCTACAATATCAAGGGCAAGTAATAAATCTAACTCTTCAGTCACCCGCATCCTTCGGGACCCAATATTAGACCCTTGATTAATACTCAAGCCGTAACGAACGTAGGGTTAGTGATTAGGGATTTGCGATACAAATTTGAGTGGCTCATTGGTGTGGACTGTTGCCTTCCAATCTAGAGGGTACAGGTTTAAATTCCAACATGTACCAATCTCTATTTCTAAATCATATATACGTTCAACCGACGCACTAACGGTGAAGGAAAACATCGTGAGGAAACCTTCGCACGCCTGCGAAGCGATTCAATGGTGCGTGCAGTCAACCAAACAGCAATTAGCCCGAATGGGCGAGTAGGGCCTATACACCCTTTTCGGTTAGGCTCGAGCCCCTCAGAGGGGACGCATATAAATATGTATGTATTTACAAAAAAATTACATAAGTATGTCAGTTATTTAGTAGTAGTAGTTAACTAATGATAGTGATACTAAATTAAAGGACAAGTAGAGCTTTATCGATACTGTTGGTACCTACACATTTCCTTGCTGGGTGAAGATGTATGAGTCGTACTATGGGATGTAATTATCTGGTTAATAGATAAATTTATTTAAATTTAAATGACCTCTTTAATTAGTTATATTAAAAAAAACTATTTTAATAACGAATAACAAAGATCTAAAATTTTACTCATAAAAAGAGTGCTGCTAATTGTATTTATAATACGCCGGTTAAATTGTTTTGTGTTGTTTCGTTTATTTGAATTATATTTTTGTTTATTGGTCCAATCAAAATATTTTTGTTGGTTTAAATGTGAGGTGTGTTTTAGCGATGCAAATAAATGAATTATCTATCTACCTATTTTGTAGTAAAGAACAAAAGACCGGTGGAGGACCAGGAGACCTATGTCTAGCATACTGCGATAGGTTGAAGAGAAAGTACAGACAAAAACCTCAAAAGGCCGTGCATCAATAGGATTTTATTTTGTCAAATCAAGGAAAATATAATATCGACATCTTTAAAATTAACTTTAAGTACCTTATTAAAGAATCTTTAATTATTTCAAATGGAATTGTTCTTAGAAACGTCACTCAATGTCCACTCAAAGTTTACAAAGTTTCAGAGGCTTTGTCCTGTTTTTGCCTGAAAAGATATCCTCTTCTTGGAATTGTCCTATGAAGGGTCGACTGAGCCTGTTCTTACTACTCAATATTGAATCTTACAAAAGTAATTGAAGGTCTTTACTCAAAAGAGCAGACGGCTCATCTGATTTTAATTAATTCGTAGTTTATTTATTTCTTTCTTAACACGAATAAGTTTTGCACTGCTGCGGCATGCATGTGTATTTTAGAGTATATTTTAGACTATGTATAATATGTATGTATTTACAAAAAAAAAAAATGTATATATGTATGTTTATCCGTTGTTTAGTACCCATAATACAGGCTTAACGCTTAACTTGGGGCTAGATGGCGCTGTGTGAATGTCAGTGGATATTTATTTATTATTTATTATTATTTATTTATATGATCAACATATTAATATATTTTTGTGTATGTATAGCAATATTATGTGTTGATTTGTTAATGACATGATTGTATATTCTTAGCATGTATGTCTATTCGTGTAGATAAATGATTTATCTATCTATATATTTGTGATTATACATTACATACTCGTAGTATGTATCATCTTAGCTATAGCTATATTGTAGAGGAAGGCCTGAACCCTGTAAAATAAATAAAATAAATAATGCCGGTTTCCTACACAGACGTGGTATAACTCCGTTTCGCCATTCCTGCAAAATTTTGGTTTTCCTATTATTATGGATGCTACATACATATATACAAAATAAACATTAAGTTTTTTTAAACTCATACAGTGCCAGCTAGCTCCAAACTAAGCATTATCTTGTAATATGGGTTAATATGAAACTGATAAACATACTTGTACACATATTTACATATAGAAACACCCAGACCACTACAAACAGACATGTTCACGTACACAAATGTTTGTGAAGCCTGGAGATTGAACTCAGAACCCTTGGTGTAGGAGCCGACTTCTGGACCATAACACCACATGGTCGATTTTTAGTAGACTCGATACAGAAAGTATGGTATAAAGGAATATTATAATCATCAGCTCATTATACGTCCCCAGCGAGGAGCACGAGCCTACGTAAAGAGTGTATAGGCCTTAGTTGTCCATGCGGACCCAGTGCGGATTGGCTGACTTCACGCACAACCTTAGAAGTTCTTCGCAGGCGTGCGTATGTATCCTCACGATTTTTTACTTTACCTTAAAAGCATTGGATTGGCATACATATAATTATGACAACACATTGGTACGTGGCGGGATTTGAACCTGCACCCTCTAGATCGGAAGACAACAGCCCCCACCACTGAGCGACCGCTAAATATATATATATATCGATACAAGAATATTAAATATTAACCTTTTAATATTTTAGTGTATAATACGAACGCTTCAATTTGTTCAATTGAAATTTTAACCTAACGCTCTAAATAAAGTGGGCATTTCATTAAATTTTGATTTATTCGGTGAAACGTGATTCCACGTTTTAATTAAGAATAGTTAAATTCTATTAATGGGAAACAAAGGCTTTTACTTTATGAGGTAGCCTAGTTATAAATTGATATATTGAATCAATTGAAAAGTTACCTTCTGAAATGATATGACTACTTTTAGTTTAATAACATTGAACTATTAGGTTATAATATCTGAAAACTAGAGCGTCGGTGGCTCAATGGTGTGGACTGTCGCCATCCTACCAGGAGGGCTGACACGTACCAATGTGTTTTCGAATTTTCGAAAATATATGTACGTTATCCGATGCTCTTACGGTGAAGGAAACCTTCATGTAGCCCGCGTAGACGACTAAGGCCTAATCACCCTATACGGGTAGGCTCGTGCCCCTAGGTGGGGACGTTTAATGAGCTGATGATGATAATATCCTATATGACATATATATTCCTTTATGACATACTTTCTGTATCGAGTCTACCAAAACGACCATGTGGTGTTATGGTCGAGAAGTCGGCTCCTACACCAAGGGTTCCGGGTTCAATCTCCGGCTTCATACACATTTGTGTGCGTGAACATGTCTATTTGGAATTCTCTGGGTGTTTCTATGTATGGTTATGGGCTAATGAGCTGATGATGATCTAAAAGCTTTAGGAGTCTGACACTTTAGAAAGTGTAACCACCTTATATAACTAAAGGTTTAGTCTACCAATCAGGTTAGTTAGCGTCAGTACGGCTTTTTGCCTGCAGCATCGAGCATTAAGAGTATAATAAAGAATTGCTAGAATTACAAAAAAATCTATCTATATTTCTGAAAAATCATTTTTTTTTATCAGCCGTGCCGTCATCAGAATCGCTAGTTGCCTCTTGATTAGCAATAAACACAGTTTTTGAATGTGTGTTGAACAAAAAATTGCTATCTTATTGCTTAGTCTTCTCATTCAAAATCGATTATAAAAAAGCCATTTTTAAAATTTTGTATGTTTTTTTTTTCTTTATTAAGGACTTTGTCAATAAAGACAATGCCGCTCCATAGGCACATACATTATATTGTTTATGATTTTAAATTTAACCACTGTTTATATAATTTATACAATAATTTTGCTTCATCAGATACAGGGGAGCTTAAAATACTATTACATTTGCCACTTTCAAACATATTACATCTAAACAATATTTTACGTAACTGTTCGTTTCGGTTACATTCCACCAAAACATGGTAAACGTCTTCAGCTATTCCACATACATTACATAATGGGGATGGTGTTATTCTCATTAGATATGTGAACTTGTTTGATGGAATGTGACCTGAGCGAAGTCTCATCGCGGTAACAGTTTCACCTCTACTTAAAACAACTATCAATCCAAGGTATACATAATGGTTCGGGTTGGATAGTTTTGTACCTGATGCCCTTTTCTCTAGACCTATGATCAAAGTATTCTTTCCACAGATTGCAGCAATATTGTTTAACCTGATAGATACAAAATTTTGTATGTTAAAAGCCTAGTTATCAAGGCAACTAATTTTACATATTTTTGTAGGCGTTTCTTTGCATTTTTAGGTTCATCACACTTTCGGAAACTCGGTGAGTTAATTGCTAAAAAAAGGCAACCAGCGATTCTGGTATCTGAACAGCTGGTCAAAAAAATCATTTAATTTCTCATAGAGTCCTCTGTCACACGAACCATACCACATGGCAAACTTATCTAAGCCCATTAGGGGAGGCTTGATAAATAATATGGATCGAACTTGCGTAACTTTAGCTCATAATTGTGTACAATTCATTATGGAATAGGAAAAATATCAACGTGTCTGATCGCAAATCAAAGATCATTGTTATACAAGAATAAGAATATCAAAGGATATTAAGGAATCACACTTTTGATATTTTATAGATACCATGATTTTTTATGGGTATTTTAATATTTTTTATGTTTTTTTGTTATAAGTAAACGAAACCGTCAGCGTACTCACGTGGTGGTAAGTGTTACACCTGATCATGACAGAAGTAGTGTTGAAGAAAATTAATAACAGTTGGTTGTTATTTTTATATTAACACTGCCCTGTGCCTGTCGAACGAGACAACAGATGTTAAGTCTCTTATATCAGGTAATTTTACTAGATATATTGCCCTCATGCCGAAATACAAAAGTGAATAATACCTACTCCTGTTTGACGGGAAGATATCTGACACTGCAGTGGTACCAACCAAGACAGTCGTACTGAGTCCAGTATCAAAAGAGTTTTTGCACTTCTGTTTAATGGGATGAGAGCACTGTAGCTAATAAAAATACCGGTTATGAGAGACCTAACAATGTCGTCTTACGTGACGAGTTCCTTCAACACTGTATTTGTTATGGACAGGCGTATCACTTACCACCAGGTGCGCAATATGACTTCCCCGTCAGAAAAAGTAATCAGTCAGAATTTCCTCCCATTGTGCCAGTTTACATGACACACGTGATCGTTAGTATTACACATTGTTATATCAATTATTGGTTATCTACTCTCAGTACATATACTGTGAGGATATACTGATAGATATACTGGGTGCTGGAGTAGCCAGCGACGTCTCGTAAGCTCTTAGCGCAGGCACACTTGATTAAGTCCACAGATATAAAGAAACAAGAACTTCCTTGACTTGATTAAAATATATTTTTAATAAAAAGTTTTTAGTTTTTTTGAATATTTTTATCACATGTATTTTACTAGGTCGTAGACTCGATACTGAGTCGTCTAGCTATTACCGCATTACCGCATTGTAATCGGTACGGGTACCGATATCCCGTGAAATAGGTGTGCTATGCACTTACAATTTATGCAACTTTACTAGCTACAGTGCCCTCATACCGAAACACAAAAGTGCGTAACACTCCTGTTTCGCGGGAAGATATCTGGTACTGCGGTGGTACCTACCTAGACGACTCAGTATCGAGTCTATCACCTAGTTAATTTTGTTGTCAAGAATGCATTTACCATTGTTCTTGTCCCTTCAATGGTTTATAAGTGACCTGTAACTTAAACTGTATATATTGTAACTTCATATGTTACAAAATAAATATTGCGTATAACTACCTCATACTTTCATACAATAATATTGTAAAAAAAAATATATCATAGCTTTCATATGACTTTCATCACAGCATGGCCATGGAATGATTAGATGATCATGATGAACAATAAACGGCTTTCTTAATTTGGATCAGTTTGATATATCTAGTATCCAATGTATAAATAAATCTATATCTGTGACTTCTACCTATAAACGGGCTGTATCTCTGATCTATGATAAGATAAAGCTTAAGAACACAGAGTATCTACGGGATCTCCTTGTAATAATACTGGACTTGGTTTGTTGAGTTTTAAACCGACTTCAAAAAAGGAGGTTTTCCGTTTTAAAATTAATTTTCTTGATAATAAGGTTATTATTACCCTGAAACATCAACTTGCTAACTCAGCGGCCTATGTCGGATACTCTAACCGATGTTCGCTTTTCTGAAATAGTTTAATTAAGAAACCGTGGAATTATATAAAATAGGTCAGTAGCATGGACGTATAAAAATACGAAATCGCGCTTAGAACGAAAGTGTCAATAAAATGTCAATATTCGGCCAATTTCGTATAGAAAACAAAAAAATATTAAGATATTTGGCGCGCATCTGTCAACAGAGCCAAAAAAATAAACTGTCAAGAACATGACCTACGTAGTATAAAAGTGCATAAACTGAAGTGATAAAAAAGAAATTACGTTTGGTACATTACTTGTTCTAGTTTCAATCATGAAAAATGATATACATAACACTATCAGAAAGTTAGATAGCAGCTGTCATTTCGGGGACACATGTATGTGTTAAAGACACTCTGTATGTGTATTTTTTATACCTCCATGGTCTCATTATTAAACTTTTTATTACAATAGTTATACAATTAGCGGGTATAAGAGATCTGACATCTGTTGTCCCTGGTGTAGGGGTGTAGTGCGGCATTGACGGAGAATAATAACTGTCTATCAGTTCTTGGTCTTCTTCAATGCCGCTCTGTCATGGTCAGGCGTATAACTTACCATCGGGTGAGCGTCCTACTTGTCCTGTACACCTATAACATAAAAAAACAATGTTGGCACAATTCTAACCATTACGATAGATGCTTGCCTTGCGCCGCGCCATCTTAAAACAATCCGCTTTCCGCTATTTCGTGCACTATAATTAAAATTATGGAATTATTTTGACACTGCTATAAAAGCAATAAAAACAATGTACGTACCACATTATAACCGTTTATTTACTTTGTACGATGACCTAATAGTAAAAGTATGACAATTAACATATCGCAACAAGAATTTTAATGATATGAATGTAAAAACAATTAACACTAACAACATTGAAATTTACACAGAATTATAGCCTGCTATTTATTGCTGCGTCGATAATACTAATTTATCATACATTATTTACAAATTTAAAGACATAAAATATGTATTTTACAAACATAAGAAAAGGAAAGAACTGTATAATTTTTCTTTTGCTATCTGTGCGCCATCTTGCCATTTGCATTTTTTTTATTTTCGAATAGTGATGGTCACTGATCGATTAAAATTGTTTATAGCTTATGTCAATTTAAGCGGGAATAATGACAGCATATACCTTTTTAACATAAATGTGAAAAGAAAGAAATCTTTATTCAAATAAATCTGTTACGATTCAAAAGTATCTGTAACAGATTTATTTGAATAAAGATTTCTTTCTTTCTTTGTTCTTTACATTTATGTTAATATATAAATAATTTAGTTTTACAAGAAAGTAGTCAATATTACAATGTTTTTTAGAATTTTGATCATATATATTTTATGTCAGTAAACGATTAAGATAAAATATTATATATTTATGTCAACATCTATTCTAAGCGTTACACGCAAAAAGAGATCCACAATTATATATTACCTATTATAGTTTTATTGATATTTTATGTAAACATTACCTAGGACTTCAAATGATTATTATCTTTATACTACTTAAAAAACTAATGAAATTTTGATGAATGGAACTTATATATTTTATATAAATGTCACCTACTCTACGTAAAAAAAATATACATCCTGCCAGCGGTAAACTAATTTGCAATTTTAGTCAAAATCTAAAAAAAAACTGAAAAATAAACTAATTCGCATTAATATCCCACTTTACTTTTTACCTATGATTTTTAAAGTCATGAGATGGTTGCATGCTTGACAATTGAATCTTTTATCTATTTTAAATCCCAGTTAGCCTAGCATTTGAATTTCCACTTGAGTATAAGAGAAACTGGTCACTGGTATCACACACAACGTCACAGTATTGTTGCAAACTTATGGCGTGTAATAAGGAATACGCGTTTAGAACAGTTGCGGTCAAAATTAAGTGTACATTATGCGAAAATTGTTGTGATTTCAGCAGGACTACCTCGAGAGCCATCCAATCAACGGTGTGTCACTCCAGAATGTTCTAAAATGAGCTTCCATTTTCAAATTAATGTTTTCATGTTGGCCAAACTTTGAGATATGACAAAAAGATTCGTTACAACATAGATTTTTTTTTTTAAATCGGAAACACTGCTGTATAAAAAAAAACAAATAAATAATGTTGAACTAAATAAAAAAAGGTTGTTGAAAAGGTTTTGATGATTATTTTCTAATGAGTATGTTTATTATGATATTTTTATTATAACATTAAATAGATTTTTTCAACTAATTACCTAGTTACAAGATGTAAATTTTAAATTTTCATCAACATTAAAGATAGAGGATTTATGCAAAATATAAATTGATTTAATAACACATAACTTCAATTCCAAGTTATTATTAACTAGTAAGCGAAGGGTAAGGTATTATTTTTTACATAGGAAAAATTTAGGCGTATAAATATTTCATATTGCTTAAGTTTTATACAACGCCTCCGCTTAAACCGATATCACTATCACTATTTCGTGTACAACCAATTAAGTAATCTATGCTCACAGACATACAATATGTTTTAGTTTATCTTATAGATAACACTTATCTGTTACGTATTTTGTTTTCCCCTTTTTGCAAATTAATATCCAAATTTTTAGTTTAAAAGGATTGTCATCGTTTTTGTGTTTTAAATTAAATATATAACCTTATATCTTAATATTTATACACTAACCAAATCCCTTTTGGAGCGCTTTTTATATTTTATATCTACAAATAATCACATAATATATAATACACTATACTATACACAAGTCAAATCAATTAATTTAGAAAAAAAAGTTAAAACAGAGAAAATATAATTGTAAGCAATGCATCTTAAAAGTATTTCATTTACGGATAATCCATATCGATTCCTTAATTTTCATATTAAATTTCCCATATCCATTTTATACCTTTTCATTTTGAAACTGTGACAGCTTAAAACTTAAAAAGAAAAACATTGACAACCCTTTTTAACTCTATTAATCTAAAACTTATAAAATAAACATAATAAAATGACAGACCCTTTAATACGTTTTAACAATATATATTGTTCTAGCATAGTTTATGGTAGCGTATTTTAAATAAAGGAAGGGATTTCAAAGTGTTCATTGTAGATTTTTTTTATCATAATCGGACGTAGACACTTAAAAGAAAGAAACTGACACAGGATCTGTCATTTGCATTACCGCTAATACTATTTAATTTACTTATATATTATTTCTACGTAATATCACAATGAAATCTAACAATATTATCTAAACTTAAATCAAGTACAGTAATGATATTACATTAATTTATTACTATGTATAGGTGTTTCCAAATTAATAAATAATCTGGCGAACCAATGCTATATAACTACAAAAAACATTAAAATTCTTTTAGACTCTTGCAAATTAAAAGTATTAAAAAATAATTGACTGAGTAAGAACGGAATATAGTATTATTATTAAAAATGCAATGAACACTAAATACATGCATAGAACTTCCTTTTACTTTACATTACAGTTAAATAAATAAATATCCATTGACATTCACACAACGCCATTTAACCCCAAGTAAAGCCTGAACAATAAGCATTTGTAGGAAATCACAATGCGTGCACTTGTGTACTTACGTGTACACAGCTTACATATCTAAGGACTGTTATTAGTACATGAATAAATATGATAAATTTTAGAAAAAATAACCGTAATTAAACGAATTCTGTAATTTAAAGACCTTGTTTTATTCTAGTTTTCTCTAAAAAAAAAATATAATCGTAAGCCATATTAAAGATATATGCAAATAAATTTTGCTCATGCACGTTTAGGCTATCGATGTGAGCGCTTTGTACTTGAGTGTACACCGCTTACATTATCTAAGGACTGTTACTAGTACGTGAACAATTTGAGAGATGCTATTGACTAATCATACAATGTACTGTTACAATACAATGCTATGTGCCAGATATATTAGTGTTCTTGTCTTTGTTTAAAATCGATAAATTGTATGGCATGCCTGACTTTGATAGATCAAATAAGCAAAATTAACTAATATCTACGTAGTTACCATTTACAATCAGATGAGCCGACTCCGCGTATATTTGTATGCACACATAATAAATACAAAATAACTATATTTTTTCTTTAGATATAAGGTGAAAATATAATTCCTATAAAATCTTACTCACATTTTTTTAAAATTTTTTTTTGTTTATTTCGTTAAAGAAACATACAGCCTTAATTGCACATATGACTAAAAACAAATAAATAACACAGTTGGCCTAAAAAGTTTCCAACGTTAATTATTGCATATCGAAGTTGATTGTGTTATATTATTAAAATTGTTCATTTCGACACTGACCTGATCGTGTAAATCGATCGTTTTCCAAAATTCTTTAAAACTAGTATATAACAAATAAATTTAACTACAAACATATAATAATCTATAAACTAAAAACCTACAAAACTTAAAATTACTTAAATTTAACTTGAACTTAATAATTATGTTGATTCGTAATTACATTACACACAAAATTATCGAAAATCGAAGAAGAAAATTAAAAAAAAAACTGTTTCATCCATACGTGATAGATAGATAGATAGATAATTCATTTATTTGCATCACAAAAACACACACATCACATTTATACCGACAAGAATTTGTACAATTAACAAGAATATAATTTAACACAAATGATACAATACAAAATAATGTCTCCGGCTTATTATTTCTTGTGCGTCACAGTGATACAAAAAGGCCAAACCTCAGCATTGGGTTCACCGACGGCAAACCACTGATTTTCAGCTTTGGCCTGAGAATCATTTTAGCCCTCAATATTCGTGATTCTTCAATTCACAGTTATTAGTTAACAAAATTTCTCTAGTATACAAAAATAACTAAACGAGTAATAAGGTTATCAAAAGATTATTCATATTAAATATATAACTAAACATAAATAGGTGACATATTTGTGTATAAAAATTACATTATTAAATATATTATACATTCAGATATCATTCATGAAAACATTAAATAGTATACTTACATTATATGCATAAATTAACCAAATAGTATTTTAAAGAACATTATATTACATTATAGATTCAAGAAATATAGATATAGAGTATAACAATTTAATAATTAAAACCAATACAATTACAACATAGATAGATAAGTAACTACATATACAGTTTATGTGTTACCCTCTTCTTTTAAACATAAGTGAACAGACCCTACGAAGCGCTATCCACCACCAAGCCGACGCCTCGTCTCCTCTGTTTGCCATTTCAATAAAAAAGCTTTAAGTAATTTTTTAAATGTAAACTTTGAAAAGGCCTCTCTTATTGGTGGAGGAATATTGTTCCAGCATTTGGTAGCCTGGTGGCGAAAACTCCCCGTGAAACCCACTGTTTTATGAATGTGCATCGCTAAAGGTGCTCGCGTAGACCTAGGCACACCAGATCCGTAGCATTCATGAAATGTCGAAAACTTAAGTTTAGTGTATAGGTACGTCGGGGCTAGATGCTTAACGACATCAAACATGAGGGAAGCCAGATGCAATCGCCTGCGCGATTCCATGTTTAGCATTGACGCTGCGCAAAGGAAAGGAGATACATGATCCCTTGGCAGAATGTCAAAACAGAAACGAGCGCACGCATTCTGAACCCGTTGTATCTTACGTCTTGTTCTAGCAAGCATCCGGGTCCATAAACAATATCCCCATAATTAAGCCGCGACAGTATCAATGCCTCACAAAGTATTATCCGCGTCTTCTCTGATAAGAGATTACGCACCTTGTAGAGAACCCTCAATCTATAAAAACAATTTCTAACAAGACTTAGAACATGGCTCTCAAATCTCAAGTCACTATCGAAAATTATACCCAGGTTTTTTGCTTCCCCTACGCACTCTATGTTATTACCTTGAATGGTAATATCAAGACTATCATCACTGAATCTCTCATCGAATTTTGATGAGCCAAGAACCATGTACTTGCATTTTGTTGGATTGAGAGTTAAAGCGTTTTCTGAAGACCATTTCCCTATTGCTTCTAAATCGTCATTTAAGTTCCTACAGGCCTGGGTATTTCTGTAGGTTTGCAAGAAAATAAATCTGAACATCGTCAGCGTAACAATGATATCGGCAGTGCTCAATGACTTTAGGCAGATCCGCGCTATATATTATAAATAATAGCGGTCCCAATATGGAGCCCTGTGGAACCCCTCTTTTGACAGCACACCAATTAGATAGGGTAAATGATCCATCAGCCTTACGCAACTTTACTGCTTGATGGCGACCTTCCAAATAATCTGTAAACCAAGAGACTGCATGAGAATCCAAACCATAGAACGACAATTTGGCCAGAAGAAGAGGGATATTGAGGCCGTCGAACGCGCGGGAAAAATCGAGTAATGCCAGAACAGTTCCCTTTCCAACATCCCGGTCCGCAAGAATGTTATCGGTTACGTCGAGGAGAGCTGTAACCGTACGCGACCCCTACGGAAACCAGATTGGTGCGATGGAAGAATTTCATCAATCTCAACATATTTTATGAGTTGAGCATGTACTGCCATTTCCAACAACTTTGACAAAATGGTAGGATACTGATAGGTCTCAGATCTTTCATATTCAAAGGATGGTCTACTTTAGGCAACGGCGTTATAAGCGCCTGCTTCCATTGGCCAGGAAATATCATCAGGAGATATCATCCGTAAAAATGTTTATTTTATATATTTAATAGCAAAAAAATGGTATGAAATTTATTGACAATAATTATACAATCTGTTTTGCCAAGAGAGTCATTGCATGCAGAATATTACAAAGCATCACGAATATTCAAATAAGAAATTATTTAAAATTATTAGGAATTGTACAAGCCACATTAATTTTTTTAAAGCTCTTTGCTTAGTGATGGCAAACGAGCTTTTTAAAGTACTTCAGGTTCATCAGGAACAATATAGTTACCGTGAAATATCGGTTGCAAACCGGGCCTTTTACAGTACTACAATATTTATGAATACCAGATACAGTTCCGTGATACAAGAGTGCTATGCACTCTTATGTTTCGGGATGAAAGCACTGTAGCGAGTGAAATTACCGAGTATAAGAGACAATATCTATTGTCTCGGTGACGGCGCAGTGCGGCATTGATGGAGAATAATACCTGTTTATCAGTTGTCGGTTTCCTTCAAAGCTCGGTCAAGGGTGAGGCGTATCATCATCATCAGCTCATTAAACGTCCCCACCGAGGGGCACGAGCCTACCCGTATAGGGTGATTAGGCCTTAGTCGTCCACGCGGGCCCAGTTCGGATTGGACGACTTCACACACAACCTTCGAATCTCTTCGCAGGCGTGCATGAAGGTTTCCTCACGATGTTTTCCTTCACCGTAAGAGCGTCGGATAACGTACATATTTTTCGAAAATTCGAAAATACATTGGTACGTGTCGGGGTTTTGAACCTCAGCCTTCCCGGTAGGAAGGGGACAGTCCACACCACTGAGCCACCGACGCTCTAGGCTCTAGGCTCTAGGGTGAGGCGTATCATCTAAAATTATTTTCATGCAATAAATATTTAATTCAATAGCACTTTTGCAGTAACTGTACAACGTCGACAAAACCAGGAGTTGCTGTCAGTGCGTGAAACGGAATGCCTCGCGTAGTTACTTAAGGTAGGTAGGTTTTAGTACAACGCGTATGCGACACAATGTTAATGGTATTTGTTCAGTTCGCGTGGAAAGGAATGCAATACCAGTTCACACATTACTGAAATTAATTGAAAGTACGCGCGGTTCGTTCGATTGAATTACGAAGTAAGGAAAACATAAGGTTGCAAACGTGTTTTAGAATTCAATATAATAATTATTTTGACGACCTATTTGGTGTTGCGACAACCCATTTGGTGATGCGACAACTCATTTGGTGTTGCGACGACCCATTTGGTGTTGCGGTTGAGAGGTCGACTGCAACACCAAGGTTTCCGGGTTCGATATATATATATATATATATATATATATCACAAATGTTTATACAGTCCGGGGATCATGACCGGAATCCTTGGTGTAGTAAATATATGAAACCAAATTGCTTGTCGCAATAATAAAAGGAAAAACTATAACTGCATTTATTAAACCCCGGCGAACCATCACCGTGTTTGTTATTCGTTTGTTTAGAATTCACTTGAAAATACCAATTCTCAAGTGAATTCTCAACGGCACAAATTAGCAAATACGGTGGCATCGCAAAAATTCAACAATTCGTCGAGGTAATGAATTCTGCATGAGATTGCGCGCTTTGTCTGAAATCATAGCAAAGATTCTACCACAATGGCTAGGGAATTCTACCAAGTTTACTAATCCTGTGGGCTATGTCGGTCACTATAGGCAGTTCTAGGTCTGTTTCTAGGCAGGCATGATCCATCCTCGGCCGCATCATCATTTACCATCAGGTGCGATGGCGGTCAAATGTCTGCCTATAGAGGATAAAAAAAACTAGTAAACCTACAGATGTACTCATTCGAGATTTTATGACGTAGGGATATAAATAATAAGAAGAAACAACCATTATCATCGGCCTATGACGATCTACTGCAGGGTACCGGTCTTCCCGCACAGCATAGCCATGGAGAGATTAGGCCGTAATCCACCAAGCGGGCCCAATGCCGATTGGTGGCTGTTAATCGAAGACTGTAGCCGGGACCAAACGTGCTTAACATGCCCTCCGAAGCACATAATCATCCTTCTTTTCAGACAATCAGGTGATCCAGCCAACAATGTCCAAACCAAACTTGGAAGCATACGAAACCGAATTCGTTAAATAGTATACAGAATTATAAAGGTATTTTCTACGATTTCCTTTGACATTACCAGACGTGTTACTTTTATTGGTTTTCTAGTGGGTTGTTTGATCTATGATTATAAAAGCCCTTTGTAAGGGCACACCAAAGCCAAAATTTGCACGATTCCTTTACAAGGGAATTGGAGGGGAAAAAGTGTTTGTGATTTTGTAAGCGAGTGTTTGCTTTTTCTTTTTCCGGGATGTTTTGGGCGCTGTTTGATTTTACGTCTGGAGATGCAGATGGCTCTTAGGCTTAACAATTTATGCAAGAAAACTAAGGGTGTCCAAGATTGAGAAACGAATCTCAGTTAAGGACGAAGCAAAGAGGTTACTTTGTATATATTTTAAAAAATCCACAGACGTTCACACAGCGCCATCTAGCTAGCCTCATATTAAGCGAGGAGCTTGTAGTTACAGTACTAATTTACTAAACAACTGATAAACATACTAATGTATTTTTTTGTAAATACATACATACATATTATACTCATAATTTCTGTATACGCCACTGTACGAGGCTTCATTCTCGACGTTTCAGAGAAAACGAATATATTGGGCGAATAAAATACATTTTCAGCATCATTACTATGAATTTCTATTCAATTACTATTCACGTGAAGCAATCGCGTTCCGTCTCACGCGTACGGTGTTAAAAGAATTTATTTGTTACGCGTAAATTCGTGATTTTTCGCTTGGTAGTGCAGTAAAGTTGGATTTATGGTTTTGAGATATTATGGAACGATACTGTAGGCTGAAGGGAAAGATCGGTGTATTGTAGAAAAAAGGGGAGATCTTTATCTATTTGTAGACTTCTATTGTTTAACTTAAGTTCAATGATATTCTGTATATATAAAGTCAGATACGCCATCCATGCCTCAAAAACGAACCGCCAAAGAAAAACAGTTGTAGGCTCTTTGTTTAGGTAAATGTACTTATTAGAATATGTGTGTGTGTGCTGTCGCTGCATTCGGAACACTTTTTTTATTGTTTTGTGAGCATATCACGAATCTATAATTTTTACATCATTGCTAAAGCCACGCTTTGTTTTGTAATATTTGAAAAACATATTATTATTATGAACAGAATAGGGGAGACCTATGTCCGGCAGTTGATTGCGAAAACTTGAAGTGTAGTTAATAATGAGTAGTTAACAAAATGATTCCAGCAAGAAAAGGTTCGACTTTTCTTTAAACCTATCGCAGTGTGCTTGGCATTAAACTTATTCTGCGACAACTCACAGGCTATCGAGGTCAGAGATAATGTATATTGATGTTAAATATTGAACGAAATTGTTCGCCGAAGTGTATGTCAGTTGAAATACCTCAAACCAGAGGAGCGGTGAATTGATTTTGTACGTCACCATTACATGGCTCTTACGCGTAAAGCTATTATCTTAACGCGTTCCACCTGCAAAGGACATTTTGTATGCCTTTTTACAAAAAATATACAATATATTTTCGTCGGTGGCTGGTGATGATGATGATGATGATATTTTACATGTATATAAAAAAAAATTAAGCAATTATTAACGAATCATGGGTCGCCATGTGATACATGTGTCAAGAAAGCTAAAGTTAGTGTGCCGACTTTATAGCACTAAAAATGGTGTTCCGCTTTTTGAAAATATACCCAATCCTCAAAAGAGGGAGCGTCGGTGGCTCAATGGTGTGGACTGTCGCCTTCCTACCGGGAGGACTGAGGTTCAAGTCCCGACACGTACCAATGTGTTTTCGAATTTTCGAAAATATATGTACGTTATCCGACGCCCTTACGGTGAAGGAAAACATCGTGAGGAAACCTTCATGCACGCCTGCGAAGAGATTCGAAGGTTGTGTGTGAAGTCGTCCAATCCGCATTGGGCCCGCGTGGACGACTAAGGCCTAATCACCCTATACGGGTAGGCTCGTGCCCCTCGGTGGGGACGTTTAATGAGCTGATGATGATGATGATAATGATGATGTTCCGAGTTCTCTTCTGTGTTCTAAATCAGGAAAGTGGAAACATGCTTCCGCAAGTTTAACGCAAGCGAAGCCGCTGGCAAAAACTAGTTCATTCTAAAGAGTCCCAGTTGCACGTGTTTACTGCATTGCTGCAATTTGGCTAACAGTGAGCTAAATACGTGTTTTGATTCACAATGGAGTCACAACCTCCGAACTAGCATTACTAACGATGCTTCGCTAAGCTCCGAAGTTTGGGGTTTCAATTTAGATTTTTGAGCCAACTTTCATTTTTAAAAACAATACTAATACTTTAACATGTTTGAACTTTGAAGGCACAGTCACTATCAAACTAAAAACCTATCATCTCCTAGTCTTTTAGCCAATGAACTATGACAGTTGGGTGAACAAGTTATCGTGCCATTTGAAGCACAGAATTTTATTTTATCAGTTACTATTTAAAAATACAAGGAAGTTCTATGCATACAATAAGAAGGAGCTTAAGGTATGGTAAATATTGTCTTAATGTAATAACATTTAAGCTAATGATTTTGAGCAACTATAGATATATATATTATGCTAAACACATTATAATATTTATTCATAAAAATTTGGCAGTAAACAAAGCGGCAATTAAAGTTTGAAATAAATATAAAATCAAATAATGCCAAATTTTTCATTCTAAGCATTGAAAATTAATATTTACATGTTTAAATGTACTGTATGATTAATTACTTAATATTTATGGACATTTTCAAACGACGAAGATGTTTTAAATGTCCCATTTTACATTTAACTAATTTCCGAGCTTATTCAGAACTAATATGGATCAAAACTACATAAATTTACGCCAATATTCACTTTGTTGCTTAA
Organism: Leucinodes orbonalis; assembly: GCA_019425675.1. NCBI lineage: Eukaryota > Metazoa > Arthropoda > Insecta > Lepidoptera > Crambidae > Leucinodes > Leucinodes orbonalis. The sequence goes on from PQWD01005785.1 coordinate 34,936, forward strand.
AAAGGTTCTAATTGGAGTTAAATAATAATGTTCCTTTCATAGGTTACTCTTTCGAATTTTAAAAGCGAGAATAATTTCCTTTTATAAAAACGTTGTACGCTTGCGTTTGTTTATTGCATTTCGTTATTAAGAGCCAAATGAAATTGGTAACCGAGACCGGAGGACCGGGGACACAAAATGGGGGAGACCTATGTCCAGCTGTGGACTGCGATATGTTGAATAGGAGGAAATTGGTAACATGTAAATATTTAATGAAAGTTAGGATATATTATGTCCTTCGAGATAACTACTCAACGTTATCTATAGAAACATCTTCATATCGACTTATACAAACTACATTCATATTTACACATTTCCAACATAGATTCGCTATAACCAACACTTTCACGATTCAGCCAGACGGTAATAACTAACAATTAATTACAACACACAAGTACCTATCCGCAATTACCAAAATGGCAAACACAGCCACTTTTGTCTTTTACAACCAAATCTTAACTGAATACGATTAACCTTACTTTTATACGACCATCGCTTTACGACTGAACAAACTTCATGCAACGTTGCCTTAAAGTTTTATCAATGCGATTAATCGCATCGACTGATCGCAAGCCGATGTAATTACTACACGAACTGCGCAGTGCCGGTGTCCTTCCAGCAGCTGAAGCAGCAGGGGAGGGCGCACATGAGCGTGTTCTTGAACGCGTCTCGGAAATCCCGGTTGAAGTATGCGTAGATGAGCGGGTTGAGTGCGGAGTTGAAGTAGCCGATCCAGAAGAGAACCCCGACCACGACTGAGGGAGTCTCGCAGGGCTCGCCGCATAGGTTCGTTGTGACGTACCTGTTGAAGAGTAAAATGTTAGTTATTCTAGCTGGGTACGTAAATAAATATCAACTGACATTCACAACGTCATCTAGTCCCAAATTAAGCATTGACGACCCATTTGGTGTAGCGGTTGCAACGTTGACTACCACGCCAAGGGTTCCGGGTTAGATATCCGGGCAGTACAAACATTTGTGTACATGAACATGTCTGTTTGTCATAGTCTGGGTCTGGGGATGGCGCTGTGTTAATGTCTGTGGATATTTATTTAATAATAATAAATAATAAAATAATTTATTGCTCAACTTTACATACAATACAATAACAATATTTATTATTTGGTCTGTAATATGTGTACTAAACAACAGATCAACAAACATATATACATACTTTGTAAAAACCTACTTCATCATTAGCTCTTTATACGTCCCCGACGAGGAGCACGAGTCTACCCGTAATGGGCCTTAGTCGTCCACGCGGGCCCGACTTCATATACATCCTTTAAATCTCTTTGCAGGCGTGCGCAGGTTTCCTCACGATGTTTTCCTTCACTGTAAGAGCGTTTGATAAACGTACATGTAATTTCGAAAAGTGCCGGTATTTGAACTCCCCGGTTCCGAAAACTTACTGAAATCGTTTAATACATTACGTCCATGCCAGTTCAGTAGATAACACTCACAAACACATATAAGTCACGGTCAATTATTGACGGGTGATTTGAAGAGCTACTGGAGGGTACCTATCAACGCACTTAAAAACCTGAGACTTACGATGTCATCTGCAGAGAAACTGAAAAGCTTTGTGCTAACAAAGTCAACTTGTTAAATAGAGCTGCGAAACGTCCGAAGAATAAAAGTGTTTGTTTTGTCGACTTTTATTTTATTTGCTAAAAGACATATATGTAAAAATAAATATTTTTAAAACCCTTTTTCAAAAAAATTTAGTCATACATGAGTTGCTTGATACCGGGCATTTTTAGCTTAAGGTGACTATGAACACTTTTCTGTTATGGTATTTTTTTAAACGGATCTTCACTTTCTCTGGTTCTCAACTGCCGCTCTAGCATAGTATGACCTAATTTTGGTTTCTAGTGTTGTTTACCATACCCTATCCGATGAAAGTGACTTGCAGAATGTCACCAGTGAAAACTAAGTAACTACAAAAAATAGTTTTCCTAATCAAAAATGTTAGGTAGACTTTATCTTGTAAACTGTAGATGGTTAACGTGTTTACTTACCAAAGAAAAAATGGCAGCCAACACAGTAGGAAGGCGCCAACTATGATACCTAAAGTTCTTGCGGCCTTGTGTTCTGCTCGCCATGACTTCCCAGCGGCTCGAAGTGAGGCCCCTGGAAGAAAAATACGTTTGTGAGTAAACTAACATTTAATTATAATAATACTATAATTACAGCCATTCTAAAGCTGCATTTTTTATGTTAATAACTGTACAGGCCGGTCAGGTCGCGCAATTGATGGTAGGTGACGTCTGACCATGACAGAGCGGCATTGAAGGAGACCAACACTGATAGACAGTTATCATTCTCTACAATGCCGCACTTGGCCCGTTATCGAAGACAACAGACGTTAGGTCTCTTATACCCAGTAATTTGACTAGCTACAGTGCCCTCATCCCGGAACACAAAAATGCGTAACACTCCTATTTCACGGGACGATATCTAGCACTGCGGTGGTTTCTACCTAGACGACTCAGTACCGAGTCTACCACCAAGTAAATGTATGCCGGATTTTTGGGAAGCCGTATATAACTCCTGTCGAAACCGCCCATTCATACCGAAACATTGGCTATCCCACACGTCATTTATATATATATATATATATGATGGTTTGTCATTTACTATATATATATATATATAGTAAATGACAAACCATCTGGTGTAATGGCTGAGACGTCGGCTATTACACCAAGGGTTCCGGGTCCCCGGGCAGTACAAACATTTGTGTGCATGACAATATCTGTTTGTATTGGCCTGAGTATTTTTCATGTAATAAATTGTATGTATTTACAAAGAAAGTATATAAGTACTTGTATCCGTTGTTTAGTATCCATATTACAGGCTAATTTGGGGCTAGATAGCGCTTTGTAAATGTCAGTGGATATTTATTTATATACAAACGGTTTTTTATGAATGTCAGCCACCTGAACCTTAAATTATTTCGTAAAAAAAGAAGACAAATCAATAGAAAATTTCATGTAAACCACTCCAGCATTAGAAGCCAAAAAAAATCATTGTTACGATAAAAGAAAACTTTGTTCGTCTGAATCTGTTTATCAATACTTAGGGATTTGAATTTCTAAGGGATTGAAACCGACCTTGTTGAGGGATTTAACTTTATACATTTAGAAAATAAAAAACTAGAGATATTGAGAAACATTAAGAGATTTTAATAATATATTACTTTATATTATAAGATATTATTATTTAAAATTTATTCATTTTAATTTGGTATTCTTTTAATTTTTAAATATTGTATAATAATTCTTTGATATTGATTTGTTTTATTTTATTCATAGTGGTGATATATTTATGAGTAATTTAGAATTTTTAATGTTCTGAGGTTCAAATTCCGCCACGGACCAATGTGTTTTCGAATTTCCGAAATTTTATGTTCGTTATCCGACGATCTTACGGTGCAGGAAAACATCATGAGGAAACGTTCATGCACGCCTGCGAAGAAATTAAAAGGTCGTGTGTGAAGGCGTCCAACCCTCACTGTGCCCGCGTGGACGACTAAGGCCTATACACCCTATACGGGTAGGCTCATGCCCTTCGGTTCGGACTTTCAGTGAGCTGATGATGTTTCCTCACCATTTATAACAATATTAGCTGTAAAAACCGTTTTCGGCCAACAGTAATAGGTAATGAAATAAAATAAAAGAATCCACGATTGCTTGGCGGCTTAGTGGAGTCGGCTGATTAGAATAAATTGTCATTTGTCACCTCTCTTCCTGCGGGTGCCGAAAGAGGTGGCGTAGGCTTACAATATCACAATACAATTAATAAATCAACAACTGCAATAGTGCAAAATACATAATATAATCAAAACAAAAATAATTTTCTCAAATACTCCTTATAAAGGTAAAGAATAAAGATGAAATAATGCCAAAATATTATATTTTTTTACATATAATTTATTTCTTTTAATGACTTAAAATTAAATTATTATTATTTTTAATATAGTGAAAACTTCAAAATAATACAGATTATATTTAATATTATTTACTAATTTTATACAAAGAATATTTATTATACAAATGAAGCATTGAAGTCCCCCTCTCTGTCTGATTGTGGTGTGCCCGACAGGGTCCATATTGATACTAATGTTTGTTATAATTATACCAACCTATAAACATATGGAAAAACAATAAGAATTGAATTGAATTGACACTTTAGCACGGAACGTATGGCACGGATCTTATTACATTTATCTCTTCTTAGGTACTGTTATATCCAAACCGCCTGCATAGCATAGTGATTATAGCAAAACCGTTAATTATACTGTTAATAGCTAAGTTTTGACTTAGGTACTGCACACGAATTGTTTTGCGTTCTAGTAAAAAGTCATGAAACAGTTTAACAAATTCAACTTTAAACGCTTAAGACTGTATATTATTCAAGTCTCGCTTTTCAAAATTAAAACGCTCAAAGCATAATTATTAACCAGTCAGCCTCTTCAATTTAAGAACCACTTTCTCGTAATGAATACTTCTATGAATTAATTAAGCTCACTAAAAAGTTTTAAATATGCCTAATTTAAAACTAAGCTGATATCGGACTTTTCAAATTTGTAGCTGTTTTAAGTAAATTTAAGTTGCGGCAAACGTTATCAGGTGAAGTTACAATAGGGCTGGCAGAAACTGGATTTATTTATACATCTTATTTTGTGGAAATATACATGGGCGGCGGTGCCATGTATACTTCCAATAACAGGGGGCATTAAAATGTGAATTTTCGCATGTACTTTATGCGATTAGGCTCGGTACTGAGTCGTCTCTTTAACACTGCACCAAATATCATCCCGTGACATAAGAGTGTTTTGCACTTCTGTGTTTTAGGATGGGGGCATTTTGGCAAGTAAAATTAATAGATTTAAGATACGTAACTACTGTCGTTTCGCGTGACGGGCACAGGACAGTGTTGACGGAAAATAATCACTACTGTATTGTTATTACTTTTCCTCAACAATGCATTTGTCATGGTCAGGCGTATCACAGGGCCAGTCATGATAAAGCATGGCTTATCATCATCATCTCAGTTCATCATACGTCCCCACCGAGCACGAGTTTACCCGTACAGTATGTATAGGCCTTCATCCACACGGAACCAGTGCGGATTTGCTGACTTCACGCACAACCTTTAAATCTAATCGTAGCCGTGCGTAGGTTTCCCCACGATGTTTACCTTCACCGTAAGAGCGTCGGATAATTGTACATGTATTTTCGAAAAGGGCTCTACATACTTATATGAATTAATCGAAAATATTAGCTCAGCTCATTTGGCAGTCAACCCTATAATAACTGCGCAGGCTTGCTATCGCATTATGATATCAAGTTGTCTAATTCCGCTGACACTCTGGGGCTCATTTTAGAAACTAATCAGAATGTGTAGAATAAATTTCAACTATAAAGTTTCAAATCATTTGTATGATAAGGCGTGTAAGATGATAGTGGATTACTGTTTGAATATTCATTTCGAAAGGTTGCGCACGAATTTGAGGACTCTCTTAGGAGCTATTAAGGGATTTCTCAGAAATCTGAGTTATAAGGTTTTATTCCAAAAATAATATGCTCCAGTTACCTTAATAACTGAAGTTATTCAATAATGGGACACAAGGTCTATAAGGTATTCTGGATGTAGAATGAATAATGGGACAAAAGGTCGATACCAAGTCTTATTTAGAATGTGTATAACACATTTCCAGATATTGTAACGTGAAATAAAAGTATAATGCACTCTGTCTTTTGAAAATGCGCACTGAAACTTGTGAAATAACAGTGAAAAAGAGACTTAAAATCTGTCTTTTCAGATGAATCGGCGGTGTTAACGGAGGATCAATTCCATCTGTTTCTCTCTTAAACATGTCGCAGTTCACTGCTGGACATAGGTCTCAACCATTTAGCGCCAGGTATCCCGGTCCTCCGCTTTTCTCAGCCAGCCTCCACCAGCGACCTTTCGCAGGTCGTCGGCCCAACGGGCCGGAGGGCGCCAACACACGTACATCGTATCTTATACGTCATCGGTGCATCTGTTTATTGGTTTTCAACTTAACATGAGGTTAACTGATTGTACCTGTCACTTAATAACATAAACATACACAGTCCATATGAATATAAGTCAAACTTATTTTTTTATCTCTTTTGAGAATTTATTGGCGTTCAGAAAGGCTTCCTAGTTATGCATGTGCTTGTTAAGTTGGTTACAAGGTTGAAAAGTCGGCTAATTTAAGGATTTTGTGTTCAATTCCGTTCAGTCTAACATTTCTGTCCATGAACGTGTCTGTTTGTTGTCGTTTGGGTGTTTCTTTGAATAATATGTATATCCAAAAATATAAATATAGGTACACCTTAGTACATTTATCCGTTAGTACAAGCTGCTTGCTCATATTGGACCAAGATTTTTTTAAATGTAATTTATTTTACTAGGTGGTAGACTCGGTACTAAGTCATCTAGGCATCGCAGTGCCAAATGTCATCCCGTGAAATATAAATATTTTGCACTTTTGTGTTTCGGGATGAGGGTGCTATATTTAGTAATATTACCGGGTATAAGAGCACAGACTGGACAAGCCGCCAAGTTTATAGGCAGTCCCAGTGTCGCAATTTCTTTTCGGTTCTTACCTGTGAAAAGTTATTATATTTTTTGGTAAATTTACTGATTCCTTGCGATGATGGCATGTTACAATTGCACAGGATGGCATCTTGGGAAAAAACGGTAATTTCTTCTAATATTCGTGCGTCTTGACTCGTCTCACAGAGCGTAAACTGGCAGCCAGTGTATGCTCGTTGAGCTTACATTTGTCGCACTTAAAAATCTCTTGTATTGGGAAATCTGTGTAAGAGACATAACATCTGTTGTCTCGGGTGACGGGCGTTGGCGTCATTGATGGAGAATATTAACTGTCTATCAGTTGTTTTATTCAATGCCGCTCTGCCATGGCCAGGTGTATCACTTACCAACAGGTGAGCGTCTTGACCGTCCTGTACACTTTTTAACATTAAAAATATTTCATTTCTCAGATAAAGATACAATTGATCAAATGTAAGAACATCAAGGACACAGTCAAAAGCTCTTAAGCATTCAGTGTTGATGACGGTGCATTTCCAATCTAAATTCGCCCTAAAACAAATGGAGTTGTTATCTCAAAATCACGATTCAAATCGAATCTCTCTTAGGTACCTGCAAGATACAGAATTTAATGTGATTCTCGAATTGGTTATTGGACCGCAGTTAAATTGATGTTATCTGCGCAACGGCGGGTTTCCTTTATAAGTACCCTTTATAATTTATTATGCTATTTGCAAAAGTTTGTGTCTCATTTCAAATGAAACTTCTGCGGCGAGTTTACAAATTGGGAACGGCTTGGTCATTGTGGTTTATGTTGGGAATAAAATTAATCTACCTGTGAGCTATAAAAGGTAAAACCCCAGATATCGTACCGTTAAAAATATTGACATTGTCATGACCCCATGACCATGATGATGATGACTGTCTATCAGTTGTTGGTCTCCTTCAATGCTACTCTGTCATGGTAAGCCGTTTCACTTATGGCATCACTGAAAAACACAAATAGAATAGACAAACGTTTATGGAAACGTTTGTCTAGTCTACAATATGGTCCCAAATCCTTAGTATTAACAATAAATATAAGTCACCAAGTTATTCACTCCTCAGTCCCGCAAACATTAGTTTTCAATAGTTTCTCGCAAAACATCCGAGTGGCTGTGACCTAGCACTTAGTATCTCTTTATTTACATACGAGACATGGCACCGATGTTTCTTTTTCGACATTATTCATAAATTCATGAATGTTCGAAACGTGAAGTCACAGGAAACGTAAGAGTACATATACGGCGAGCGTAATGGAGTGTTAACGAATTGGGTCTTGCTCGTTACACTCAGGGTCGTGGTTTTGTATGACCTCAATCCGGAGATAAGGTTGAGGAAAATATTCCAGCGAATCAAGAACCCTATACCTACGAAATGGACTTTTATGAGTGTTGAATTAATGAAATGTATGTTTTAGAGCGTCGGTGGCTCAATGGTGTGGACTGTCGCCTTCCTACCGGGGGGGGGGGGGGCTGAGGTTCAAATCCCGACACGTACCAATGTGTTTTCGAATTTTCGAAAATATATGAAGGAAAACATCGTGAGGAAACCTTCATGCACGCCTGCGAAGAGATTCAAAGGTTGTGTGTGAAGTCGTCCAATCCGCACTGGGCCCGCGTGGACGACTATGGCCTAATCAACCTATACGGATGGGCTCGTGCCCCTCGGTGGGGACGTTTAATGAGCTGATGATGATGATGTTTTGGAAGAGCATCAGGGGCTCATTGGTGTGGACTGATGCCTTCTGATCTGGAGGATGCTGGTTAAAATCCCGTCTCGTACCAATGTATTTTCGAAGTTTCGAAATTATATGTTTGTTTATCCGACGCTCTCACGGTGAAGAAGAATATCGAGAAGAAACCTGTGCAAACCTGCGAAGAGATTCAAAGGTTGTGCGTAAAAGCGACCAATCCGTACTGGGCCCGTGTGAACGACTTTGCATACTTTACGGGTAGGCTCGTGCCCCTCGGCAGGTACGTTTAATGAGCTCAATACTCAATACTCAATTTTTTATTGCATTCCATAGTATTTTCACGGTGGACTTACAAATAATAAAGGACCTTATGGACCCTGTCGGGCACAACAACAATGTAGGAGAGAGGAGGAGGCTGGATTGGAGCTGAGGATTATGATGATGCCATTTTGGAATCCCACCCAACTATTCGCCTCTGTGGGCTACGACCCAATCTCCCCATGGCTATGCTGTGTGGGAAGACCGGAGTAAAACGTATGTAACCCATATATGTATATCCAGGATGTCCAACTAACCCATCATATTATAATCGTTTCTTTAAGTCACGCGGTACAAATTTGTACCACATTTTACAAAAATTAAAACCTTTCATTCAATGTAAGTAGTCTACGTTTTTCCTATTACATCAGCTACCTGACAACAAAACCTGTCAAAATCGGTCCCGCCATTTCAGAGATTACCCGGAACAAACAGAAAGACACCCATTTTTAACTGCTACATATATTCATATGCATGCAGCAAAACACGGTCATTTCAATATCACAAACAAACATTCCAATTCTATTTAAATAGATGAGAGCGTCGGCGGCTCAATGGTGTAGACTGTCGCCCTCTTACCGGGAGGGCTGAGGTTCAAATCCGACACGTACCAATGTTTTGCGAATTTTCGAAAATATATGTACGTTATCTGACGCTCTTACGGTGAAGGAAAACATCGTGAGGAAACCTTCATGCACGCCTGCGAAGAGATTCGAAGGTTGTGTGCGAAGTTGTCCAATCCGCACTGGGCCCGCGTGGACGACTAAGGCCTAATCACCCTATACAGGTAGGCTCGTGCTCCTCGGTGGGGACGTTTAATGAGCTGATGATGAATGAATCATCTATTATCATCATCGTATTTTTTGATACGTCCATGGTTATAACAAAACTTTAGGCTATAATTTTCACGAATTCAAATCGAATACCGATTAAATCCTATGTCGACATCTTGTGTTCTATTCGTGCACAAATAGTTCTGAATAATGCAACTCGTGTCAGCGTTTGCCACGCCACACTCACCCTTGGCCGTTTAAAAATAAACACCACTTTCACAAAGCTGAACTGTATCGACTTGAATGTCAAACTTTCACGAAGTTCCAAAGAAGGCTGTCGTGCGGTTCCATTAAAAATGCCCTTTACCACTACTTTAACTTTGTAGCTTTTGGTTAAAGTTGCAGAGCCAAGTTATTTTTAAAATTTTCCATATAATAATATAAATAATAACGTGATTATGAATTAAACTAAATTTTACTTTTAAATCTGCTCCTGATTTTTTTTACTAAATTCAGTTCACGTTCTAATATTATTGTGTACACATATTTTAATACAATAAATCAAGAATTCAAGCAAATTGTGTATTTTCTGTTTTCACAACTACAAGTCAAAGATTACCCGATCACCAAGATCTCTTACGTCTTTTTGGTCGTACGTCAGCACCATACTGACAGTATATAACATTATTTTGGTTTGGGAGCCATGTACGGACGCCCCCGCCGGCGGGGGCCATGGTCGCGAGTGTCCATAGGTTCACTCAGTCCCTATTCAGGTAACCGCTTTCCCACACAAACATATACTAGGCTACCGGGATATCTGGCGCAAAATATGGGACACCTATGTCCAACAGTGGACTGCGATAGATTGAAAAGATGGTAGTGGTATTGTGTCTCACTCATCGAAGGTACACACTTGTGTGTGTATGCTTTTGAACTCATCGATATGAAACAGTATAGTTGATGAGTATATTGGAATTTAAGACTAAATATCATATTTAAGTCACAGTCCGGTGGATATTATTTAAGATTCATATATTTTACACGCAACTGGAATATTAAAATAGAGTTAATAGTCGAATGCTCAAAGTCAAATGTAGAATATATTAATCAACTCTTAAGCCCGTATTCTAGACCGAGACTCAAACATTTTCATCATCAACTCATTAAACGTCCCCGCCGAGGGGCACGAGCCTACCCGTGTAGGGTGCTTAGGGCTTAGTCGTCCGAGCAGGCCCAGTGCGGATTGGACGACTTCACACACAACCTTTGAATCTCTTCGCAGGCGTGCATGAATGTTTCCTCACGATGTTTTCCTTCACCGTAAGAGCGTCGGATAACGTACAAATGATTTCGAAAATTCGAAAACGCATTGGTACGTGGCGGGATTTGAACCTCAGCCCTCCCGGTAGGAGGGCGACAGTCCACACCATTGAGCCACCGACGCTCACCATACCATGTATATAAGATATATTCATATGCATTAATAAAAATGGTTATTTTAATATTACAAAGAGACACTTATTTTTTTTATATGTAAATAGAATTCGCACTCCCTTTTTGATGTTAGCAATAATCTTGTCATTTTTATGCTATAGTCGGCATTCAAGCAGACGGCTCATCTGATTTTTGATTGAAAGACACCGTTTTCCACGACCCGTCTAAAATTATTGGCACCACAGCCTCACAGTAAATTGTCAAAGATAGCCCCATCATACTGTAAGATACCGACTCAAATAAGTTACAGAACTTATTTCAGTTATAATTCATTGATATATTGACTAGGAGACGAGGTATTTTTTAATAAAATAAGTACTTTGCTCAGCTGAATACAGAACTGTAAAAATAGGGTACAGTCGCCTTAATAACGGTCCAGTGTTTGTTCTGTTCTACTTCTTAAATGTATTCATTATTCTATCATTTTGTACCTGGTCTATGAATGTATGAATATTTATTTATTTTTAAATCTCGACCGCTCGACAGTATAGAAGGTGACCTAAAAACCTAGGGTTACTGGGGCGAATAATCTAAATATAGACGGCGAAAAGGAATAAATGTTTATTTGAAACTTTTACAAAATATTTTTGAAAATGTTAGTACATATTTACTTATAGGACAAACGATTTATAAAAATATTTATTTTATTTTGTGTATATGCTACGTCTACTTGGCTACCGGACTGCAAAGTCGTTTTAAGTGCGAATAAATATTTTTCGCAATCGACGCATTTTCTTTAGGATGAAATAACTGAGTAAAGGCAGAGTATATTAAATTTTAAAAAGAGAGGTAGAGAGCGTTTTCTATCTATCAGTTTTGGAATAAAATATTATCCTCAGATAGTAGCCCATAATAAATTAATCATAATTATAATAAAATTATATAATAAATAAATATCCACTGAGATTCACTCAGTGCCATCTAACCTCATACTAAGCGAGGATATTGTAGTAAGGTACTAAATAACTGATAAACATACTTATATATATTTTGTAAATACATATGCATACACATTGCAAATAAACACCCCTTTTTGGTCTAAAAACAGATATGTTCATGCACACAAATGTTTGTCCGGGGATCGAACCCTTGGTGTAGTAGCCAATGTCGCGACCATTACACCACATGGGCCATCAATAATTGCATTCGCTAAGCCTTGACAGATTGTCATGGAAATATCTAGAATGAAATGCCATAAAAATGGTACAAACTCACGACCGTTAAAGAGAAACCCGGATTCATCCCTGTATTTAAGATTTCACATTCACGACAAGTTTGCTTTACAAGTTGAATTAAAATCAGTAAATACTTTTTAAATTGTTATTATTTAAAAAATATTATATACAAAACTGGTTGGTTACATCTTGTATATTAACTACAGAGGTCTGTAATAATGGCTTATGTTTCTCCTTACACGATGTATGTCTGTCAGGTATGTGTTCGGAAAATCACCCGAAACCACCAGATATAACTTGGCGATATCAACTACCGGACGCCTTGTAAGTTACACTACAACATTGATTGTTTCAATGTCATTGAAAACTCGACATCGAGCCCGAGTTGCTTACCTGGAACCTTATCGAATATGCATAAACTCGTGAATGCTTCAAATTGTCAATCTAAGGTCAATCTCCACCATCCGCAATAAAAACCAAACCTCATTTTTATAAAAGCGCACCTTATTTTATATGTCGTTTCATTGATCACTTTTGTTTATTTGCAATATTGTATTTATAAATACACTGAAACCAATAAATATGAGGTCAATTGATGAAAATGAGCAATGACGTCACATATCAATAATCTCATACAAAATATTTGGAAATGTTCCTTTTTGACAGTTCATAAAAAGTGCGTCAACGATAAGTGGTGTCAAATACCCAATTAACTTTAACCAACCAATAAGCTATTTGAGTCATATCTTATTTCATTTTTAATAACTGTAACTTTTATGATACTAAGTTCTGTAAAATGGAATACATCCCTATTATTTTAAGCGTAAGATAAACATCTTACGCTAATAAATATATTTAAATAAATATTAGCGTCTTTATTAACAGCAAATTATAAAATTACTTTTAATAATTGTTTCAATTGGTTTTTTAATTAGTTATCATTAAATTCCTTATCATTAACGTATACGTCATCATCATCACCATAAACTCGTAAAGGATGCATAGGCCTTAGTCGTCTACACGGGCCTAGTGCGGATTGGTCAACTTCATGCAATACCTTTGAATCTCTTCATAGTCCTGCGCAGTCTCCTCACGATGTTTTCCTTCACCGCAAAAGCTTCGGAAAATATAGATATAATTCCGAAAATACATTTACACACAACGTTTACACCAATCAGCCACCGATGCTTTATGTTATTAATTAATAAATAATAAAAATATCCATACCATATCATATCCTACCAAGACAACAGTGTATCGATTTGTGGCTTAATTTAAATTGAATCTGTAAATGGGTCAGCATAAATTACAGAAAGGGTCAAATGTATTCGGGATACAAATGACCGGATGCTTTTACAAACCAGAACTTTTAGACTCAAATCCACAACGCAGTTAACTATGGAGTTTTGCTTGCGCTTGTGTACCTCGCACACTGTTTCAATATTGCGCCTATGTTTGAGCTATTTTTGGACGCCTGATATTGCCAAACTTCAAATATATACATAATTTATATGATCACTACATAGTATAAAAGAAAGCCGCTTGTCTGTCTGTACCTATGTTGCCTTAGATCTTAAGAACAGCAATTAGTAAGGATCGCAATATTTCCATTAGTTTAAGCCAAACATCGTCCACTGCTGAAAATAAGTCTTTCTCAATGGTGGCCAACCATCCCGACCCTGAGCAGCCTGCCTAGCCTTCCACCTGATTCTGCCACTTCCAGGAAGCCACCTTCCTCACTTCATGTGTCCATCAGGCCTTAAGACGTTCTATGTTTATCATTACTCTATATTTGCACAAAACTTTTATTTTTTTTTATTTAGTAAAATTCTAGAACGTGACTCAACGTTGATTTACTTAAAATGAGTTAGAAAGGGATGCCGCTGTCTATCGTATATAGCGCCAAATATCCCGGTCCTCCGCTTTTCTCATCCAGCTTCCACCAGTGACCTTTCGCAAGTCATCGGTCCATCGAGCCGAAGGGCGTCCTACGCTACGGTTGCCGAGACGCGGTCTCCACTCCAGGACTCGTCTGCTCCAACGGCATTCGGTTCTGCGATAAACGTGACCAGCCCACTGCCACTTCAACTTGCCGATCCGGCGGGCTATGTCAGTAACTTTAGCTCTCTTACGGATTAAATCGTTTCTGATCTTATTCCTAAAAGAGACCCCGAGCATAGCTCGCTCCATTACGCGTTGAGTGACAACTTGTGAACCAATCCCGCCGAAGAAAATTACGGGTCTTAATACGTGACATTGAAGTTATCGTGCTAAGTAGTCAAGGGTAACTGTTGTAGAACATTAGTATCGATTCCCTGGCAGATCGATGGTTAATTATACGTTCGTTTTCAATATCAAGTTCAGACACTCAAACTGCTAAAAAAGTATTGTAGATTGTGCCCATTATACTATTTGGTGACGCAAATGATTTTATTCATAAGAATGAAAAATAATAAATCCGAAAATTAAATAAACCATTTTTGACTTTGACTTACCAATAGAATACAATATTTAAGATTAACTTAATTAACATAATTTCTCCACAAGTTCAATATAACATCGAGTCGTTTTTAATACTTTTTTGAAGTCCATCTCAGTTAACAGTTCAATAAAGCTACTTTTCTGTTTTAAATAATCAAACACTAAAAGGAGACACTTATTATTTTGAATTCAAATAGATTGATTTAGTGACTGTAATCCACTTCGAATGGAGCTTGATTTATTTGCATAGTTCCACCAGAGTCACTGTTCACTTTATATTTTATTCCAACACTGTTTTGACTAGAACTAATTGGATTCACTTGCAAATGGAATGCAGATTCATTATAATGAGAGTTTTTCAAAACTAGGATTCCATTGAAACTATTAGCAATTCCTTTTAAGAGTAAAATAATTCAAACTTTAACATACCACAGTTGCTAATTTGAACATAATGATATCTGAAATATCACTATTCAATTTAATGTAGTTACTACTGAAAATTTTTCGATTCATTGCTCGTGGACTCAAATAATCAAAGACCAAAACAGTTTCTTTGTTAAATGTGCATTATTTTTGTATGTAATTTCATGCCCTTAAATTGTTGTCACTTTAGTTAAAGATAAATAACACTAAAATGTCAACAGGATAGGCTGATTATATTGTAGTCCTAAAAACATTATGGTAATTCAGACTGCTCGCAATGAAAAAAAAAAAATACAAGCGGTTGTTTTATATTTAACTGTATTTAATAAATAATATTTAGGTGATTTTCTTGTTTCCATCTCTTTTATTAAATTTAAATTAAGCTGGATAATGAGGCAATAGCCTACGCTTTTGATTTCATCTGATTTCGCAGTATTCTTATTATTTTACGTGACTCAAGGCAACCTCAGCGACCCGTGATAGATATCCTGGCCAGCAAAGAACGAGCCTCTGCTATGGGCCACCACGACCAGTAGTGCCAGGTTAATAATAAAAATCTTAAAATGTATGACTTTACGTTCAAGTTTTATTTCGAATTTATCAGGTTCTAATTTTCGAAAAGCCCTTTACGTTCTTAAAAATTGAAAACATATTAAAATTACCTTGCGCATTTAGCTCCGTTGCAGCTTTGCCAGATCTCTTCCAGCCACTGCGAAGAACAACTTGGCCTCCATCCAGCAGGAGGTTGCCCACTAGATGACCGCTTATTCGACCCTCCGGAACAGTATCCCGAGCTGCCGTATCACAGCTTATATTCACTGATTTTCTTGGACTTGCCTCTTTACTTGGACAAATATCACCCAGCGACATCACAACTTCACCACCAAACTCTGTTTCTTCTGGACCTACTTCTGTAAAGGTGCTATAGTTCGGACTTATGTCTGATGGTCTTCTATCGGGATGTAAGTAATGGGAGTGGTGTGCGAATGTGACGTATGCTTCATATGGACCGAATTTAGAAGAATGTTTGAGGAAGTCCTCGTTAACGCTTCTCGCTGTCTTATTGCTTCTCTAAATATTCTGCAGTACATCGATATCATGACTAAACTTGGTATCCAAAACGATACGCTCGAAGACACAATGGCGTAAACCATATTCACTTTGAAAATGCAAACATCTGGATGTGCTTTTCGATATTGTCTATGTTGCTCTGTGGTGTACCATCCCATGAATATCGGAACGAAACTGATGAAAGCTGGCCATAACCAGACATTAGCTAACATGAAGCAAACTGTTCTATGCGTCATAGTCACAGGGTATTCTAAAGGCCGGACTATGGCATAGTATCTGTCTACGGAGATACAACACAAATGTAGTATGGACGCACTAGAGAAATATACATCTAAGGAGTTGTAGATATCGCAGACTAAAGGACCGAAAAGCCAGTCGTCTGTGAGTTCTGAGCTTGCGTTGAAAGTCATCGCACATAGTGCAACCAGCATGTCAGCGACGGCAAGGCTGACAACGTAGTAGTTGGTGAGGACTCGAAGCTTTCGATGCCGGTGGACTGAGATTATAACCAGAGCGTTGCCGAAGATCGCTCCGAGAATGATCGTGACAAAGATGAGACCTGAAACAAATTGAGATTTTTAACTGAAAAAGACAAAATTATTGACGATTATGAAACTGCTGATTTCTTATGGACAGTATGTACAAAAAATTTGGAGTTTATACAAAATGGATCTTTATAGCATATACAACATAACATGACGTGATGAAATTAAAATTGTATAAATCGGTGAACATTTTTATGAATGATGATGGTATGGCTGGTCACGTATGTCGCAGGACCGATGGCCGTTGGAGCAGACGAGTTCTGGAGTGGAGAGCGCGAGTCGGCTAGCGTAGCGTAGGACGCCCTCCGGCCCGATGGACCGACGACTTGCGAAAGGTGGAGGCTGGATGAGAAAAGCGGAAGACCGGGATATCTGGCGCAAAATGGGGGAAGCCTAAGCAGTGGACTGCGATAGGTTGAATAGATGATGGTATTTATATTTAAGTCTTTGATAACCAAGAAAAATAATAATTTGTGATGCATTAAAATTTAAATCAAAATCAGTGTGATTACATTTTGTAATTTGCTATGAATGACATACAAAAGTTTACCAAGGAACATAAAAAAGTCTTTTTTGTTTTTCATTTATTATCGACGCCTACTCACAGTAAATTGTTATTATAAGGAGATGGAATAAAAATTTCGATTGTAAGTCCCTACATTTCTTATTTTTCTTTTTAACTGTACGTTTTATTTTATTCTATTAGTACAAACCCATACTGTGTAAGCGAAACATGGATGAACGAAATGGCCTGGACGCGCTTATGAACTATTCAGAGATACGATTGCAAAAACATTCATAGAAATCTAAAAGATATATCCAAATTTTACGTTTAATGATGGATGTCTACATACAAAACATGTGGTTTAAAAAAAAAACAAGTGGCGATGTTTTGCATTGGGCTGAATCAATCGATTTTAACAAACTAACCAGTTTTATAATTTTGATAAAACAAGAAGTGAACACAAGGTCCAAAAATATATGAGTATTTAAGCAACTTGTACTTGCAGTCTACTTCTATACGGATCCATTAGTCCCTAGTAAATTACGAGCATTCGAGTAATTAGATACCTAAGTATGACCTTTTCAATGCGTTCTAGAGAAAATGTTTAACATTGATTATTATTTCAATAATACTAATTTTACCTTTGAGTATGAGTGCGATCGTATGATGAGCTTGGTGATCGGGCGCGGCAGGGGGCGCCAGCGTTGAATGCAGTTCGTAAAGGAACGCCGACTCCGTGCCGCGCCCGCGTGCTTCTACCTCGCCGCGGAACGCGCCATCTATTGGAGAAAAGAAGCAACTCTTGAGTTCTTAAATTAAGGGCAGTCAGCGCCATCTAGTAGAAAGTGGCGAAAATGTGCTACTTTCTGAAATACAGATACATTTACAAAGATAAAGTGGTAATCAACAGGATATTGGGCAAACAAATAAATATCGTTTACACAATTTTCCTGTTTAAACAAACACTGCAATTGTCGACACCGGCCTAGTTGAGACACTATAGGTACACTTGGAAATGATTTTGCTAATTTAATGTATTTTATATAATTCTGTGTTTAAGAAATAAAGTTGCATTTTATTATATTTATAATAGGCTCAACAATTTAAATATAGAAGCGAGACATTGTTATTTCATACGCTTGTCGAAAAAATTACGAAAAATACCTATAAAATCATACCTTTGACTATAATAATCAACTGATCTATGCTTTATAACCATTTATTTGAAATTACAACATGGCTATTGAAATTTAAATTCAGTTCCTAAAAATAAGTATCCTGACCATCTAGGTGTACAGTTATTGTACATTGCGCTTGGTATTAATTACATTCTATTTTAACAAGCGAAGTCATGACATTAATACTTTTACCAAATATATTGTCGCTAATACCCAGCTCAACAATCTTAGTAATATTTAAAAGTTCAATTGTATNGCCTTATCTGAAGACAGCGTTTGCGGTAGATGGCAAAAATACACTGACATGTACAGTCTGCGACATAAGTGACGTTATATATTTAAAAATTTCGAATTCTTTTTAAATTTCTTTGTAATTTAAAATTAGTACTGCCTGACGTAGTTCTGCCTTACCTTATGATAGTTTTATTTATACTTTTCTTATTCAACTGGGATAATGTAAATAATGATAATGCAAAAGGAGCCTTATAATCATTAAAACAAAAGCCCTCGAAATTATAGAATTTTCATTTTTTTTTTCAGTTATTATTCTTCGTGTCTATTAGTTGCAGCGTGATGTAAAGGCCTTTATTGATAAATTGACTTGGAAACAAAAATATTCAATTCGGGCCAGTATCCTAGACAAGCGTGTTCAAACAAATCAGCTATTCATCTTTTTAATATTAGTATCAAAAATCCAAGCACTTATGTAACCGATTGTACATTGACGTGTAGTACACGTCGGCCCATGTACAGCGTCAGGAATCCTACTCGTTGTCTTATATGGATGCTGATAGTCTGGAGTGCGCAGGCGCCCAAAAGATACAACTGATCTTACACGTTATTGTACGCAGACCTTTTCCGAGAGATTCTTTTAAAGATGTACAGCAATCGATACAGGGAAATATATGTCCATGGCGTGTTTTATCCGATAAGAGTATCCCTATATAGTTTGTGGCGGTATCGTGCATTTCATTTCATTTTGCTATTTTTATTTCAGTGCTGCCAACTTGCATTAATACAAACCTTTAGTAACAAATCCCTAAAATAGACACAATTTCTGAAAAATCAAATATAATTACAATTGAATTAGTTTATAAAAGCATTGATTCGACGATTTCGCAATGCTTGAAGACAAAAGTCTTTGAGCAATGCGTCCTACCCGTACTAACATACGCAGCTGAGACATGGACACTGACTGCAGGATTGGTTCACAAGTTCAAAGTCACTCAAGCGCAATGGAGCGAGCTATGCTCGGGGGCTCTTTTAGGGATAAGATCAGAAATGACTTAATCTGTAAGAGAACTAAAGTTACCGACATAGCCCGCCGGATCAGCAAGTTGAAGTGGCAGTGGGCTGGTCACGTATGTCGCATAACTGATGGCCGTTGAGCAGATGAGTTCTGGAGTGGAGACCGCGTCTCGGCAAGCGTAGCGTAGGACGCCCTCCGGCCCGATGGTCCGACGACTTGCGAATGGTCGCTGGTGGAGGCTGGATGAAAAAGCGGAGGACTGGGATATCTGGCGCAAAAGGGGGGAGACCTATGTCCAGCAGTGGACTACGATAGGTTGAATAGGGTATAGTTTATAAAAAATGCATTTAATCACAAAGAATATATTTTAGAATTATATAATATTCATACATTATTTGTAACAGTTATACATTGTGTTTTTGTTCCTACTAGTTTAATTGTAATCGGACACATAAAAGATAGCTACGATACGATAATCTATAAGAATAAAGCACCCCTAAAATCTCTTTCATTTACCCCCAACATTTGTTGCCCCAAAAATCCCTTAGTTCGGTTACAACTAGAGACATTCCCACACAGCATTTTTATATTGAAATAAGGGCCACGCAAATTAAATTTGAATTCGTGGAAGTAAAAGATTAGGCATCATCCTAAAGCAAAATTTTGTGAGCCTTCCAAAGCACAAGATAATAGTATTTGGTCACTCACCTGATAACCAATCAGTCTGATAGTAGCTTAAAATCTTCAATGTCTTTAGCTGATATATACTACAGTCCCCTAAAATAAATTAGATATTCATATAAATGTTATTATATAAAAACGTTCAACTTGCGAATGGTGCAATCGCAAGTTCCACGTTTCCATACTAAGTTAATATGATAAGTACCCGATTGTGTCCGATAATCGAAAGAAGAAAATTTCAAATTAAATTCAAATTACAAAGCAATATATTATCGTTCCTTTTAAAGATATGCTATTTAACCAACCGACTGCCGAAAGATAAATGTTCAGATTGTGTTGTAAACTTGCTACAGTTTTGAACATTTTGCCTGGGGTAAAAGAATAATCAATGCAATAATTTCTCCTTTTTAAGTGTCCACGGTTTGGCGCGTACCCGTCTACGAGCGTACCCTTTAAAGGAGCCCGGCACGTGTGGTGTTGTGGCTCTAAAGTTTTTATGCTGGTATAATAATTGCAATTACGCTTCGTTATTAAATTACAAACAATTTAACAACAATAAAGGAATCCCAGCTTAAATTTTTAGCATTTTTCAGCATTGAAACTAACGTACTCGTGATGCATCTTGCAGGATTGAAAGAAAGACTAGAAATTGCAACGGCTAGGTTAACACACAGATAAAGATAACTAAAAAAAAAGAGTTGAAGGGCTAAAATGGGAATAATAAAGGTACTGTGTGTGTTTTCAAAATATAGGCCCTACCTCAGCATAGGCCCTCTTAGCACGACATAATAATATTTGAATCCTAATTTTCGTGAATGTTTGGCTACACAGAAAAGAGCAACCTAACATGGAACGGTGACCAACCAATATCAACTCAGGTATGTACGACGACCAACCAATAAAGAGAAAGGAAATATACGCTGCGTTCTTATAGAGTATGGCAATTGGTCAAACGTATTTCTCACATTTGATCAATTCTTAATTTTCAAAAAAAATTGTAGATTGTCAAAGCTTTGTAAAGATGTACCACGCTAAGTTTAGGTAGACTGGGATATCTCCAATTATGATTCTGCGTCATATACTGAATTTAGCGAGAGGTTTTGACGCATGCTTCACTATGGCGAATCGTTATTACAATAAGTTAGCGACCATACATTGACATTGATTGTGATAATAAAACTGCAATAAAAAGGGTAAATTAATCTGTTTAACAAAAGCGAGGAAACGTACATGTATGCCTTTATTTGTAAGATGTAGATTAACAATGACCTTGATAGGCGCCACTTTGTTACAGGTTAAATAAAAAAAGTCTTTTCTTTATTATTGCTTCGACGTTGGCGCGAGGTATTTTATTTTAACCAATTAACGCCACATAAAGTGTGCATTTTTAATGTCGACAGCCTTATGCCTTGTTCTGTCAATAGGTTTTTAAAGAAAAGAAAGCTTAAAGTAACCTGGGTTTGCGGTCAAAACAACAATTTTGCTGTCCATTGCATTGAATTTATCGCTTCTCGAATCATCGTTGGGGCGTGCATAATATATGCAACAACTAACTATTTTATGTTGCTCTCTTAGCGCACGCCTCTATGTCAATCTTTTAATATATTTACGTAGGATGGAGCCATTGTGTTTCAGGCACTTGTGCTTTAATGGCAAGTGCTATAGACGGCGCCATTTAAACCTGGGTTTCTTTGATGCTTATAAAATATATGAGTATTCATCGTCCTTTACGGACGGAACTATAAATAAAATCGTTAAAGTATTTAACAATGAATTGCTTTCAATGTTTCACTTTATTATGGTAATTAATTTTAAGTGAAGAACACTTATTTAGTATTATTAAAAATATCCTAGTTGGTCATATAATGAACTGTAAAACACATTTGTCTTAATGATTTCCTTTCTGTATTTAACGATTGCGTAGATGTTCTCCCGAAAATGAGTCTTACTCAAGCTCACTTACAATAAGGAATTGAACTAATAAAAATCGCTTATAGACAAACCATCTCAAAAATTCGACGGGACAAATAGTTAAAATGAATGGTAGTCTTAGAGCCATATTCAACAAAGAGCAACCTGTCTTCCATTATTTTATTTTGACGAACGTTGATTTTAAAATTGCAGTAGATGCATTTTGCATCAAACCCACGTGTAACGGCATCCAAGAGTCCCGTGTGGCTTACGACAGAAAAATTACAAATTTCTCGCCATTTACCTGAATACTGGTTATTAAGTTAACGGTTAACCGGCGAACAAATCCGAGTTTTCGGACGTTGGATATATCTGATAACTCAGTTACGTGTATATTTTTAGTGAATTTATTGTTGCAATTTGTTGAAAATGTGTAATCTTTATTGTTTGTTACGACATAATAATATACATTTAAATTTTGTTTCTTTTACATTTTGTTCTGATTTTGTTTATTTAAGCAGAAAGGGTCCGAATAATGCATGTATTTTGTGCATAATCGAGCCTGCCAGTTAGTCGCTTCAATAAAATCAATCCTCTATACCTGTGGTATTAAATACCATGTAAATTTTACTGGGCCAGTGGATTTTTACATCACGTCTTTTCCACAGGATCGCATGTGTTAAAGAGTAGAACTATTTCCACCGAAAACCCAGGCATTAAAAGAAAATCAGTTATTGTTTTGCTTTGTGTTATGTTTTGCAACGTTGATCAAAATATTGGGTTCCTTTCTTCAAAGTAAACCTAACTTAGTAGCTTTTACTTCTACATTTGACCTTCAACTGTCGATCAAACTTACTGCAACGTGCAAGCTGACACCTCGTAATGTCCAGTGCGTTCTTCTATAAACAAAATTAATTAACTATGAATAATAATGTTGAAATTGGAACTTCGGATCGTAATTTATAATCTGTGACTAATAGAGTACACGTATTAAATTGAATTGCGTTCTGCGCTTTCGACGGCGATTTTATTGAATATTTAAATATCCAGTGATAGATTTATGTGTTACAGTGAAATCACGATTTGGCAGCTACTCATTTCACATTTTGAATTAATCAAAATACGTTGATCAATCGTGCTTGTTTTTGTGTATTGGACAGCCGCGCCTGTTAATTATATAAATATGACATCTATGAAATGATTATAGTAATAGAAATGATAAAGTTTGAGACTTAGGACCTTTAAGTAAAATTACATATTATTCTTTATATAAGACGACCCATGAGGTGTAGTATGACTAATGGTCAAGACATGTCGGCTGCTACATCAAGATTTCCGGGTTCGATCCCCGGGCATTACAATCATTTGTTGTGTGCATGAACAGTCTGTTTTTAATGGTCTGGATGTTTTTATGTATAATTGTTTTGTATTACAAAAAAATGTATACAAGCATATTTATCAGTTAAATGTATATTCATATTCAATTATTCACTTATATTTGTAACATACAGTTCAATTTCAATGTTGAAAGAGGTGTTACAAATACGCCTTTCTGCGTTTAAAATTAAGGCATTGTAAGTTTAGTTAAATTTAATCTTTGTTAAGATTGTATTTAATTAAACTTACAATATAAAAACACTATAAATTATTTCTTAAACATTTTTTTAATAATTTGTACCTACTTTAAATTATATTTCACAAGCATTTTAATTACATAACAACGATTATCAATTACAATTATATTAAATTGAATATTAATTGTATTAAATTAAACAAATTTAGGAAGGTTCAGGTTCATTAAGTATGTATGTTTATAAATAAGATATAAGTATGTTTATCAATTAACATATCCATACCATAACTACTAGCTCCTTGCTTGCTAATATGGGACTAGATGGCGCTGTGTAAATGTCAGTGGATATTTATTTAGTTAACCTATCGTAGTCTACTTCTAGACATAGAACTCCCATTCTGAGCCACATAGGTAATATCATCCACTCGCTTATCATTCTAATCTTACTATCCTATTTCTTTTTGTTGTTTCTTATAAAAATATATTATTTTATTACGTGATCCAACAACTGTCGCTTGTTTTGGCCTATTTACATTTTTAATATCGACGTCTGAAAAGATTAAAATACTGCCTTCAGTATTCCATTACTACGGTAGTTTGCTTAATATCATAAGATCAAATTAGCCCAGGTAACTACTAGGTGGCATGCACCCTATATATGCAAATAAGCAGTTCATACCCTGTACGTTCAGACAACCCGCAAATCGCCAAAGAAATCCATTGTTTTGGACTTAACATTGCATACGGTGACCCCGTACATATGTACGGGGTCACCGTATGCAATGTTAAGTCGTGTATGTTTGTTTTAATCCGTATTTATATAAATACGGATTAAAACAAACATATTCAATGATTCTCACATTTCCGTACATTTGAAATCATAGGCAATGTGCTGTCATGAACAGCACTTGATTTGACAAAAATGAAAAATATTTATCGTTTTGCGATGTATCACTCACTTTTCATATCCTACTCATAATCTCAGTGCACATCACTGGTCCTCATAATAAGCGTATCCATGTATGAATCGAATGAAATCTTTAAATTAGTGTAGAGTTGTTCGTGATGGACGTGATTTGACGACACATTTAGTGTAATGCATTGAGGTACATGTGAGGTATATTTAAATCTATGGTGTAATGAGACATCGGCAACTACACCAAGAGTTCCGGGTTCGATTCCTGGGCAGTACAAATATTTGTGTGCATGAACATGACTGTTTGGCTGGGTGTTTTCTATGTATTATATGTATCAATTTTATATTCTATTCTATACAGGCTTCACACTTAACTTGGGGCTAGACAGCGCTGTGTGAATATCATTGGATATTTATTATTATTATTGAAATGATTCTAAACGTAACTCTACAATCAGCACAAAGGTAATCCTGATCCCTAATTCAGATTGATCATGTGATCGTAGATTAATATTCCTATGCATAAGGTCTACAGTGTATACTGAACCACGCTTAAATTGCGTGTAACCGTACATTTATATATCGCAAATGTGACAGGCAATGCACGAGTTTGATGTACAGTAGCACGGGAGACGGCCACAGCGTTATTATGGCGGCGCGGGAGGGTTATCGCGGCGGGGTGCCTTTAACCTTCGATTGCACCATGGGATCCGTTGGACCGGACAATATTTTATAGTGAAATTAATAAATATCCTCAAAGAAACAGCGCCATCGAAGTCGAAACTAAGCATCGTTGAATTATTTGAACTGAGCAACGGATGGATAAAAAAGGTTTAATACTTTAGGTACATACAACTCAGTGTGTTAATTTATCAAGTCAAACCAATGACTCTACAAAAAAATGTGTACTGCACGAAATGCCTTCCTTTGGGGAATCTCCGATGCTGAAGCCGACTTAGAACTGGTACGCCAAGTCGAACTTCTTGTGTTTTTGAAATACGAATTACTACCTATTACTTTGATTCAATAGAACCCCGGATATTTTAGGACTTTACTCTAAGTTATACCAAATTTTTATAGAATCTGCTGCAACATGAATTTTGTATACCTAAGAGAAAGAAACGAATTTCCGAACGAAACGAATCCCTTCTGGATGTAAATAACGTGTAGTATTACGTTGGTACTATGAAAAAAAAACAAACATGATATTATACACGCAGCCATAACGACCATATAGCGTAAAAAGGCCTCCTACCGATAATTTTATTGTTCAGAGGTTTCAGACGTTTGCGATTCAGCAAAATGGACTAGTTATAATATGGGAGTCCATTGTTTTGGACTTAAGATTGCATACAGTGATCCAGTAATTACCAATACAGATTAAAGTATACCTAAGTTAAATAAAAGAAAAGGTATTCAAGAGACCATGACCGCAGTGCCGGGTTAAGACGAATCCAGTAGTCTCGCTAGACTTTTAGCTTAAAACAATTTATTATTATGGCCGGTTATTGTGCACACGCAGTTTATTTCACGACCACTGCCTAAATAATTAAGGAAGTTGCGTTTTGTATATGAGCACAAGTACACTGTGACTCGTCAATAATATCGAACGTTTCTGGACTCTGTGCTGAGGTTGTACAATGGATATAAAGAACAGTAAAATCACATTAATGTCGCGTAGATCATGTGCGTCTATGTTTGAAATAATCCTTGCGATTATGGACCTGTAGCTCAGTCGACTTTGATATCTGCAATTCTTGAAGTATATAGTAAAGATAAGTAATTTTGTATGAGAATGAACATTTTTCATGAAATCAAAAAGGTTTCAGGCTACTTTTTGTCCCGTTTTCACCCCCCACTTCCCTAAAATGGGGGTTGGAAGTTTGTATGGAACATTCCGCAATTTTTGTAGTACGACGATGAAATTTGGTATGTGGACTATTTGTCAGAAATGCAAAAATAGGGCATTTTTTTTTTTCAAAAATCCACCCCCCAACCCTTCAAATAGGGGAGGAAGTATCATATCCGATTTTTCGCAGTTTTAAGGTAGATTTTATTGAAACTTGGTATGTTGATAGAAGGTAACTTAGAATAGGTTTTAGGCTACTTTTGTCCCGTTTTCACCCCCCACTTCCCTAAAATGGGGGTTGTATGGAACATTCCGCAATTTTTTTAGTACAACGCTGAAATTTGGTATGCGGACTATTTTTCAGAAACGAAAAAATATGGCATACTTTTAAAAAAAATCCACCCCTAAACCCTTCAAATAGGGAAAGAAGTGTCATATCCGACATTTCGCAGTTTTTAGGGTAGATTTTATTGAAACTTGGTATGTTGATAAAATGTAACCTAGAATAGGTTTAAGGCTACATTTTATCCCGTTTTCCCTCCCCTTTCCCTAAAATGAGGGTCGGAAATTTGTATGGAACATTTCGCAATTTGGTAGTACGACGATGAAATTTGGTATGCGGACTATTTGTCAGAAACGAAAAAATATAGCATAATTTTATTTTTTCTCAAAAATCCACCTACAAACCCTTCAAATAGGGAAGGAAGGATATATCATATCCGATTTTTCGCAGTTTTTAAGGTAGAAAGCTAAAAATCGGTATGAGGGCCGTAAGTCACAAACAATAAATCTTTTATTTTTCTTTTTTCGGAAATCGGGCCCCAAAAGCCTTAAAAGAGAGGGGAAGGGGGGGATATTATACCGGACTTTTTTCGGTATATATATATATACAAAAATGTAAACCTTTAGAGTTAGGGGGAGGGGATTCCTAAGTATAGTGATATATATTTTTTTTTCCAGTAATTGAATCCAAAACATTTGAAGAGGGGGGATCCTATGCATAGTGATATATATATATGTACATATATAAGGTTTTTTCAGAAATGGACTCCAAAACCATTAAAGTTGGGCGGGGGATTCATATAAATAGTGATATATATGAATACGTATATATAATTATTTTTTTAGGTAATGGACCCAAAAACCTTTGAAGTTGGGGGGTTATCACAGTTTACAAGGTAGAAAGCTAAAAATAAGTATGAGGACTATTTGTCACGAATAATAAATCTTGCATATTTAAGTTTTTGCAAATCGGACCTTAAAGCCTTAAAAAAGGGGTAATTTATATTTGACTTTTCCCAGTTCACCTTAAAGGTGAAAAGCAAAAAATTGGTATGCGAAGCGAAAAAGAAGAAGAAGAAGCAGTGTTGCAGTGTTAAAATTATTCTGTTTTCGTTACCAGGAAAGTGGAGCCATGTTATCCCGAATTAAACGCGGGTGAAGCCGCGGGCCAAAGCTAGTATCAAATATTTTATATTTTAATTTTAAATAGCAACGTTTCAGGTGACATATTATTACCTGTAATAAATTTAAAAAATATTAAAAGTAAATACTTTTTAATGTTAAAACTTTGTTCTGCCTTTAGCAAAAAAAAAACAAATTCAAACTAT
Source organism: Leucinodes orbonalis (assembly GCA_019425675.1). NCBI lineage: Eukaryota > Metazoa > Arthropoda > Insecta > Lepidoptera > Crambidae > Leucinodes > Leucinodes orbonalis. The sequence continues at coordinate 63,050 of PQWD01005785.1, forward strand.
ATTTTTTTATATTATATAAAACAGCTTCTCCCGATCTTGACTGCACTAACGAAGGTAATAATTCAAAAAAGGAACACATCTATCTGCAAATCGTGAAATAAAACAAAACACTATCGCCCCGCACGGGCCGAACAACAATCTAGATTTCGCAATAACTTTTCTCGGAATCAGCATTCATCAGTCATAACGAGCTCGCGGCGAGATGCATATCAGTGCGTTCCGTGTTTCTGGCGAAAGTTCAGCTGGGTCCGAATGTGTCCCGAAATTGATGGGCCTGCTCGCGAGTGCCGGAATCGAATCGTATTGATCATACACGCGAGCGGAACACGCGACACGGTCCTTCACCCCGGCGAAAATTAAATGTAGACAAAGGAGATATAATAATAATAATCTTTATTGCACAGAAAATAAAAAGGGCATAATAAATGAAGAATCAAAGTAAAAGTACAATTAAGGCGGTCTTATCGCCACTAAGCAATCTCTTCCAGACAACCTTCATGAGAGGAAATACTTGTGAAAATTGTAAAATATTGTTTTCGATGGTGATGCCTTTTTGGTCCGTGTGAACCTTACACACCAAGTTCAGTTCAAGTCTGTTAGAAGAAACATATTTAAAGATAAGCAAGCTTAATAGTATTTCATCTTTCTATCTCTTTATTGTTAATCTACGTACTATTAAATAAATAAAAAAATTGAGTATACATCGCACGTATTGCGCCACGAACGGAGGCAAGCTGAGCTAGGCTCGCTATTTTACCCCATTGACGTCGTTATTACCAGGTTAACTATCACCCTTTTTTACAACAGACTGCATACGAAAAAAGTTATTAGAGCTATTAATTTAATATTGGTCCAAATTGCAGAAAAAAGGTAGGTATGTAATTATGAAAAGGAATATTTAAAACTATTATGTTGGTTTTTTATTTTTTTTTTTTTTACTGTTAGGCTCTATCAATATCTAATGCAAACTGCAACATTTGTGAACTTTGTATAAATCATCATCATCATCAGCTCATTAAACGTCCCATCGAGTGGCACAGCCTACCCGTATAGGGTGATTAGGCCTTAGTCGTCCACGCGGGCCCAGTGCGGATTGGACGACTTCACACACAACCTTCGAATCTCTTCGCAGGCGTGCATGAAGGTTTCCTTACGATGTTTTCAGTCACCGTAAGAGCGTCGGATAACGTACATATATTTTCGAACATTCAAAAACACATTGGTACGTGTCGGGATTTGAACCTCAGCCCTCCCGGTAGGAAGGCGACAGTCCACACCATTGAGCCACCGACGCTCTGTATAAATATTAATAATTAATTTGACCTTCTGTTAATTTTATCGTTTTTACAGCTTTAAAAATGTTTTTATATTTTCAGCTGGCTCCGGTTGGCAGCAACTGAGTTGTCCAAAAATAAGGTGATACCAGAGAAGTAATCAATATCAAGTTGCAATGACTGATTGTATGCATTACCAAACAGACCTTGCATTTAACTGAAATCCTTGTGAGTAATCGGTAAAAACGAAAAATAAATTTGATACCTACTCATTTTCCAGTAGGTAAGCATCATTAAATATTATTTTGGATAATTTTAAATATATTGCTTATGGCAAACAAAACTTCTATTTTTATGTATGTGTTGTGTTAAGACTCCAGTTTATTAGTATCTAACCTAGAGATCCAAGCGAATCTCACCTGTTCATGCATCCTGTCAAACAATTAAAGGCTACAAAGATTCGCCAACATGCATTAGTTTAAAACTAGCACAATAGATTAGGGACCCAAACCCCTCTTATTGACTGTCACAATAAAAATACGCTCAAAATTGTTAAGACAAAGTAAATAAGTGAAGTCAAATTAAAGGTTAGGTAAGCATGTTTGTACAGTACAAGACAGACGATAGTCGACATTGTCGACAAAAGCTTTGGAAATCCTTCCAAAAAATCCAAGTAGTGAATAATTGCCAGGTTTTTGATTTGCACTCATTAACTCGGGAATTTTTTATGAAATATTAATATCATCATCAACAAACTCATTCATTCATCAGTGCGGATTGGTCGACTTCACGCGTAACCTTTGAGTCTCTTCGCATGGGCGCGCAGGTTTCCTCCCGATGTTTTCCATCACCGTAACAGCAATAGATAAACGTACATATAACTTAGAAAATTCGAAAATACATTGGTGGCAGGATGTGAACCTGCACCCTCTAGATCGGTAGGCAACCGTCCACACTAATGAGCCACCGACGCTACTGACGAAACCTTTATAGAGCTTTAGCAAATAAAACCTAGTGAAATCGTATTCTCTTCTCAATGCTTACTTCTATCATCGACATCACATCAAGCTACTTTCCCAACATGCTCCACAGATATCATCAACATTTTCAATTTAATATTCAAATTGTATGCATTTGTACTTTCATATAAAACGAACTCTCAACTTTGACGTACGGGATATGTTTTGTATGATATCGGGTATTGTTTGCGTGATTAGCTGAACAACCAATGGTGATTGACACCCGCAACCGGGTCACGGCTGCTGCAGTGGGTTACTGTGTTTGTTATGTTACATTTATCCAGCTTCGGACCTTTGACCGATGGAATACTGCATCACCCAGCTGCCAACTCGAATATTGAGTGTATCCTTCGATAAACAGTAAACTAAGTAGATGTAAATCACGAAGATATATCAACAAAAAAAATTCCGAGCCGACACATACGTACATTATATTTATTACATAAAAATATTCATTAAAATTTTGACCTTAAGGCGTCGTTAACAGGGCACAAAATCAAAAGCACAAGTATACTACAATGTTACAATGACATGGCGAGCGATGTGATTATGAATGAAAATTTTGCTCAAATAACGTATGAGCATAATTTTGCTGCGGAAACTTATTGAATGAAATGCATCTATTTCATTGTTTATCTAAGAGTGTATCCTATTTGGCCTTTTATCTCCTTGTACTTTCTCGCAATCGTTTTACATAAAGGAGCCATTATTATAAAATATGGTTATTGTGTTTAAATTAAAAACGATCTATTTGTAAGAAGTCTTTTTATGACACAAGTTGAACTGCGTTATTTAAAAATAATACTTTTTTTTATACTTAGCAGTTTGATTTACAAGTTTAATCCTTTACTAGATTCATGTATTCGGTATATAACAAATTACAAGGCGTACCTTGTTCCTTACCGTGCCGGGGACGATAAGGCCAGATGGAATATACACCAATACTAAAGGGATAAATAAAAGAAAATCCTTCCTCTGTGTCTATAAATTACGTAAGTTTTCTTAAAATCAAAACTAAAATATATAGAATTAGAAATGATATTCAATTCAATAATACCCCATGGTCACAAAGATACATGATAAGATAGGCAATATAAAATGTATTATTTTTGAATTGTACACAGTACAAAAGTCTTTTCTTTTGGTAATTTACCGCTAACGTCTTATACCCGCGCGTCTTATATTATATATTAGCGCGATAATTATTTCGATAAGTTAAAACACGTTAAAACTACAAAATTATTACGTTAGCGCTACACCTGAAGTTACGCCCATTCAATTAAATTACTAAACTGAATATAAATTACCGTATAAGCACCAAAAACATATTTCATTATAATTATTATTCGATACTGAATTTTAATAATATATAAGCACAAGAAGAAGAATAAGAGCCAAAGAAACTAATACAATATACATCTTAAATCATCTGACGACCCATTTGGTGTTGCGGTTGAGAGGTCGGCCGCAATACTAAGGGTTCCGGGTTCGATCTATCCCCGGGCAGTACAACATTTGTGTGCATGAACATGTCTGTAATGGTCGGGTGTTTCTATGTATATGTATGTATTATATATGTATGTTTAATATTATATAATTATATATATGTTTATCGTTGTTTAGTACCCATAATACAGGCTTACGCTTAACTTGGGGCTAGATGCGCTGTGTGAATGTCATTATATATATTATATTATTATTATCATGAATACTTTGACATAATATAAGAGGTACGCCACGTGTTACAGGCCGCCGATCACACGATAATGATCGAGATACCATAATATCCAAATTATCTGTTATTTTAGGACTAGCACATAAATACCACGTTACCGTCATGTGTCTGTGTAGGTTTTGCATTGTATAGAATGTTGAACTAACGTGGGATTATCTTAATGAATCAGATTAACTGGTGTTAGTTATGACCAACTGTGAACATTATCAATTGTGAGTTGACGATTGAAAGATATAACGAAGTGATATCGAGTTAAATGGCAAAGGAATTTTGGATATGCTTGAGAATGTTTGGCATATAATGCTGCTAAACCGTATTGTTATATAACGTCGTCTTTTTATACAGTTTTGAAATAAATATTTAAGTTATTACGTAACTAGCTTTTGCCCACAGCTTCGCTCGAGTTAAGAAGTATTACTTTTTATCCACTTACGGGTGGATTTTATCGAAATCCTTTCTTAAAGGATACCTACATCATAAAAGCTTTAGGAATGCAAAGTCGCAGTCCGATCGGTTTAAAATTGTAAGTTTCATACAAATTTTCATCCTTCGATTTATCCCCTAAGAGGGGTAGATTAATCAAAATCCTTTCTTAGCGATCTACTCATCAGTGTCTGCATGTCCAATTTCAATCCGATCCGTCTAGGGGTATGGGCTGTGCGTTGATAGATCAATATGTCAGTCAGTCATTAATAAGATGTAACGAGTCCCATCTAAATCGTTTAGCCTTAACCATCCATACTTTTCTTGAGTCAATCCTGCCTAACATCTAACCAGAATACCAAGGATGAACTATATTTCATATAAAATAATGGAAAATTAATGATGATGATTGAAGCAATTTGAATAGAAAAGATAGATCCTTGAAAACAATACGACACAACATATGAAATTGGACGATATATGGAATACGCAGAAAGAAATGTTGCATACATTTTCATTGCCAATCGACGTGCCATCACAAGCCACAATCACACATCCTCGTATAATGTAATATGCGGACATAATTAATGCTGTTAACTGATCAATGAATACAGCTGATTATAGACAGCTAATCAACTCTTTGATACTTTTCACAGAACCTCAAAATAGTTGCACAACGGCCACGACAAACACTTTTGTAACGATACCGTACACTACTAGTTGCATGTTTCTTAAATGTCTTGTACTCATTATGCTGCGTATAAATCAGGTGTAGGGTTGTCCACACATCGAGATTTATACTTAGGTAACGCGATATTAATATCACCGTATTATTCGTCACTTCTTACGTATAGACACGCATTAACAGGCTTATTGGTTTTTGCAGCAATATCTGGTTTGGCATTATCTTTGCGTCGTAAAGGTGGTAACCCTAATGAGCGATCGGTACGGCTCCAAATATTTCAAAGCAACATATCATATTGCGCGTAAGAACCTTGCCTGATAGTGACGCAATTTTGCATTTGAGAAATTCAATCAGCACCGGTGCTCTTAATTGCTGCTGACAGGCAGCCATCACTAATCATTTTAGCGCATGTCTGTGCAAACACTACGGGCAAGTTGTTGCATACTTGTCTTTTGAATCTGGTGTTGGTGCAATTTCCTCAAAATCTATAAAGAATACTTTCGTTTGTTGATTAATATAAATGTCAATTTATAACACTATTCATATACTTTTATAACGCTTAATAGAAGCTTAAAGATAATCATATTGTGTTTAGATTATGAGCTGTTTAAAATTGTTCATAAAATTTTTCGTTATGAAATTTATCATCATCAGCCCATTATACGATATTAGGCTTTAGTCGTCCACGCGGGCCCAGTGCGGATTGGTCGACTTCACACAAAACCTTTGAATTTCTTCGCAGGCGGTCGCAGGTTTCATCACAATGTCTTCCTTCACCGTAAAAGCTTCGGATAACATACATAATGATTTTTAAAATTCGAAAATACTAATATGATAATGGTACATGCAAGATTTTTTAACCTGCACCCCAGTTTGGAAGGAAAAGTTCACACACTGAGCCATCTGAAAAAATTATGCTTCGAACTAAAGGTCACACGGCAGTGAACATACGGGCTACTGAAACTTATCGCT
>PQWD01005785.1:69724-98428 GCA_019425675.1 Leucinodes orbonalis
TATAAAGATCACCAAGTCAACCTTAGATAAAGCGATTCAAAACACACCTTTAGATACTAAACGGCAAGACTTCTGAGTTTATCGCTGGATTCTTCTCAATTTGACAACAACTTGGTAGATTATTGTTTTATATTCAAGAGTCGATAGCCGTTAGAGCAGACGAGTTCGTGTGTGGAGACCTCGTTTTGATTGGTAAGCGTAGTGTACAACGCCCTCCGGCCCTATGTACCGACGACTTGCAAAAGGTTGCTAATGGAGGCTGGACGAGAAAAATGGAGGACGAATAGGCGTTATGCTTTTACCTACCTCCAACTATCTCCGTTGTTAGCATACGTACCAACAGTTCGCAACGCATTCAGCGTTGGTTTTAGATTGCTGCGTGTTTCCAGGGTTCGAATTCCGCAGGGAGACCTCAATGTCACTTTTTGCGATTTTTCAGAGTGTGGTAAGGACTTTGTAAGCTTTATTTTCTGGTTGTCTCAAAAAAAAGACGATTACGTGCTTCGGAGGCCACGACAAGCCATTAATACAGGCTACAATCGTAGGATGGTAGTCGTACACCCACGAATCCACATTGGGCCTCGTAGTGGGTTGTGGCCTAATCTACCCATCTATATGCTGTGCGGGAAGTCCTGTGTTCTGCAGTGAACTGTTATTGGCTGGTAATGATAATTATAGAGTTTGAATATTGTCTTTAATAAAAACCAATAAACACACTATCATTCCCTTACTTATTGTTATTTTGTTTTAAATGCTGTTGTTTCAGAAATTAATTTAAAAGCCTGCCTCGAAGATGACTGGACAGCTTAATAACAAGTATTTATGCAGATCACCGTTTTTAACACGGAATGTTCCAGAATAGCCTCATTAACATGCACTAGCTAGATTGACTGACAGCCCCATCTACGATGCATTGCGTTCTGACTAAATGATGAGTTTGAAGCAAACTTACTAAGTGTGTTGCTATGACTTACCTGCGCATATGTTAAAAAGTCTTATTTGCTTCGAAAAACATTAATAAAATGTACGACGAAACATTAATAATATGTAGTCGTATGCATATAAACGAAAATATCACTAAATGCCTTTATAAGTATTTACTTAGACTTTAATTATATTTTAATTGTTTGAATAATATGAGCCCAAGGTGACTCCTCGTCTCTCCTACTTGCCGTGCCCTACAGGCTCCATAAATGTACTTACCTATATTGTTTTAACATCTATGTTACTTATGGAGTGCAATAAAAATATAAATATGAATGAATATGCCCTGTGTCACAAATCACTTGTAAAACATGTGATTTGTGACACAAATAAATGCGATAGGTGACTTCGAAACATTCAATAACGAATCATACAACCCTTTTAAGAGGATTGAGTCCTACTTTGTTATGCCCTAAGACGTTATTAAGGCGATCTACCACCAACAGAAAAAGAACTGTTTTAAATCAAACAAAACCTATCACAGCAATTCAAATGATAGAAATGAATTAATACAATACACAAGGGTCCGCTTTGTCCATTCGGCACGGATTTGCTTTTCAGTTCGATGAATAGCTTGTTAAACTCGCGACTTATTCACAGGACTAAAATATCTATCAATGCGATAATGGCACTGACGGGTTCACGCCTCGATCTATATGCGGGGATACACATGCCCTAACCACAGTACAAATGAATATGGTCCATTTGCATCGTAGTTTCTTTAATGATATTTGTTTCATTACATAGCAAGTAGGTTAAGCAAACTTTTTTTGTAATTGATTTAGCCGCTATTGCCGTAGCAGCCTGGCAATTATACATGCTTATACTTCATCCCGTTGTCTTCTAGCTAAGTACAGTGTTGGCGAACTATCGATATTATAGATAGTTTAGCTTAATAGTATTACTGCATTACTGTCGATAGTAATGTAATATCTCTAAATTAGACTTAACTATCGATAGTATTCATATTATCGAACATATTCAAGTTGAACAACTATTGATAATATCGATAGTTTTGCACTATAGATTGTCTTCACTGTCGATACGGGACGATATCTGGCAAAGCGATGGTACCGACCTAATCACTTCGTTAGGGCCGCGCGCAGAGAACACGACGCGCGGCCGCCGCGATAATAAAAGTAGCCTCGTTTTTCTTACAGTTACCTGCCAAAAAATATCCCGTCAAAATCTGTCCAGACTTAAAATTTTTAAAAAACCTTACTTTGTTATATTCTCCGCATTGATATGCATAAAGTTAAAAACTGTTATGTCAATATTACAAACAGACACTCTATATGTATATATTTATGATAAAATTAAGACTAAAATGGCTGTCGTACCGTTGTACTTATACTATGTAACGTTCTATAGAATAAGCTGAGTGATAGAAAACAGCGTCACATTGAGCGAGGTTGATGGTTTTTATCGCATGTACTCTCGTAATGTGACTGACACGGTGAAATGTTGCAAATAATACACTAGATGTTATACAGCATTTTTGTTATCATACTTAAATGAATATCTATGGACGTTCTTACAGAGCCCTCTAGCTCCAATTTTACAATTGGTAGTTAACAATACTGATACATTGTATTACATAGAAACGCGCCTGATCAATTTAAACAGAATGCTCATACATACGAAAACAAATGTTTCAGCTGTCCGGTGATTGAACCCGGAACCTTTGTAATAAGTGACTTCTCAACGATTACACCACACAGTTCGTCAGGCTTACCGAGGTCAAGAATTAAAAAGTCGGTAATATTCTCAAAAATGCAATAGGTAATATATTACATCTTTGGGCGAACCTTATTTGTATTGATAATAAATGAACATAGGTTACAAATATTTCATACTGCTTTTTTATGTTTCATAGTGTACTGGACGGTCAGGACGCTCACCTGATGGTTAGTAAAGCGTATGAATATGACAGAGCGGCACTGATACCTATACAGCTTTTATTCTCTGCGTCCGACACCCGAGACAATAGGTCTCTTATATCCGGTAATTTACTACATACTACCAGTATTTTAGATAAAGTGCCCTCATCCTGAAACACATAAGTGCAAAACACTACTATTTCATAGGACCATATCTGGCACTGCAATGGTACCAACCTAGAGGAATCAGAACCGACTCTACTTCCTAGTAAATGAGGGTGTACTCGTAATAAAATGAATATTCCCGTGCAATTAACCTTATACGAGTAAAATTGATCTGGCACCATAGAAATAGGACGTCCGCGCGCGCTACTATTCTAAAATATGACTGACACAAAGCATTTTGAGTTGATTTCCGTTTATCAGGCTCCTCACAGGAAAAAACGAAGCAAAGAACCAACATATTTACCTATAAATAACTTTTATGTTACTTTAATAATACATAAAAGTATTAAGAGATTCGTGTTATCTTTAAATAAGAAAGTTATTTTACCTTGCGAACATTTACATAATGCATGGCTTGATCCGTACTCCTCTAAACACTTTGGTACATAGCATCTCTTCACACTTATTAATCTTAATGAAAATTCAGGCTACCTATGGCAGCGAAATAACTTCCAATAAAATAAATCATGGGGCAACCACGACTTATGCAAAACACTTTACGATTTCCAAGAAAGTGAAATCAAATTGCTCCTCTATTTGATAAGCGATATTTAAAAATAGCTTTTCCAATCTAACCGGCAATAACCATGAGTTATGCCTGCCCATCTCTTGGTTTTCATTTCTCAATATCTCCGAAGAAAGCCTATCATAAGAACCGTAATTACTTTGTGATTTAAGGTCCGCGGTCGGCCGGCGGACAGAGGGAGGGGATTGGCTATTTGTTAATAGCTAGGTTTGGTGTGCAATCATAACATTGTAATAGTTGTGTATGGATCGCCGACTTCCCCAGATATGGGCGTGGCCGATGACTGGATAAACCAACAGTGTATTTGTCTTTCGACATATCAATTTGTCTATGCTCCGATTTATGGCTGGGTGGTCAACTGATAAGTGTATCTAGAGCTTACTTACGTTTCTTGTATTGTATGCTATTGATGGTCCTAAAGCGTCCGTGGCTCATTGGTATGGACTGTTGCCTTTCGATGTGGAGGGTACAGGTTCAAACCACGCCACGTACCAATGTCATTTCAAAATTATATGTGCATTTATTCGACGCTCTCACGGTGAAGGAAAACATCGTGAGGACACCTGCGCATACCTTTGAAGAAATTCAAAGGTTGTTCTTGAAGTCGGCCAAACTGCACTGGGCCCCAGTACACGATAAAGGTCTGTACACCCTATACGGGTAGGCTCATTGCCCTGGGTGGGGACGTATAATGAGCTGATGCTACTCTTGATGTGCGGTAACGGTTGAAAAGAAACATTTGTCACCAGCAGTACTTTATCCGTGAGCGTTGTAAAAGGCGACTAGTAGACATAATATTCAGTAACTTATTGAATACTGAATAAATTGTACAGATAATAAATCAATTCAGCGGCAAATGCTACAGATAGTTAAAATAATAATTAAGAATTTCCTTTAGGGTGTTGTTTGTAAATCTGTATATTTTTGTTGTTAAAATAGAGCGAAAGCAGCGCTTTTAAAGACTCTTTCAATTACCCACGTGCCAATACCCACGTGCCAATTCAGGCTTAAAAGTAAGTTTATTAATGTATGTATATTCATTACTAAGGATTACGTGAAAATGATTAAAGTTTAACTATTTTTTATTTTTATTTAGGATAACAGCTTTAAATCTTCACCAGACAAGTGGCGCGAGCTTATAGCTATCAACCTTAATCCTGGTACTGAGATCAGTTTTGGCACTAAATGAAATATTTATAAACCCAAAGCTTAATGCTTTGCGCTCCCCTACGTCGTCATTCGATCGCACATCGACCTTTTTGACGCAATCAAATTTTAATTGATGACATCAATAATTACATTTTGAACCTTAAACTTTTGCAATTGACATAAGAATTCGCGTGATATACGAGTATTATTCAACTGGGCATATTTTATAATGTATGCGGTTTCCTCACTGATCTCTGCCCACAAAGGAGTGGCGTGGCGTTCCAAATATTTTTCATGTCAACCGTTGTGATATATATACTGTATTACCAGGTGCTTGCCACGCACCCTAAAGGTCAGTAGCAGAATTGCCCGCTTTCGCATTATTATACTTTAAATTAAATCCATGGGACGTCACTTATTGTAATTAAAAGCACGCGAGCTACGTCACTTGCGCGCATAAATTACGGGCGAAAGACAAGCACTCTTGCGTCTATGGCGACCTTTTGTTCTTTGCGTTCCACGGAAATTACTGGTGCTTAATTGATATATTTAAATGAGTACAATAAAGTAGGATTTCAAGTTTCGATATTTTAATAATGTTGATATTACTCGTATACTTTTCTTTAAAAATATTTTGGCTCCATTTTGAAGAGGGTGGCTGGTGGAGGATGAATGTAGGCTGCTTAGGACCGGGATGGATGGCGCTCATCCATCCCGGAGGCCTTGGGTCAGCAGTGGGCATGGCGGGCTGATTGATTGATTACAATATATGTGTCTTTTTAGACTTTCCTAAGAAATAAACGTTTTACTTAAATAAAACTGTTTAAACACACATAAATGACAACCACTCATCACGAGCCGAGTGTTTGATCAGTATCGGGCTTGTGTTTTGAAAGCAATTGAGATTACCGCCGTCTTGTTATTTTACAATCTAACTCCTCTTTAATTTTCTATACGAAAACAAAATTTATTTATTGACACTTCACGTGTTTGATGAGTAAAAACAAAACACTGTGGGGAATAATATAACTTCGTTAGATTTGGCTCTCTGTCTTTTCAAACTACTATTATAATGAATGAAGTTGTCCTAATTTTTAATTATATTATGTAACTTGTTTATGTATGTAGCATCTGTGTTATGTGAAATGCAATAGATATATAACTAAATAAATTTATCGCAGAGAGCGTCGGTGGCTCAATGGTGTGGACTGTTGCCTTCCCAATTTGAGGCAGGTTCAAATTCCGCCACGTAGGTACCAACGTGTTTTCGAAATTATATCTACCTTATCCGATGCTCTTACGGCGAAGGAAAACATTGTGAGGAAACCTGCGCACGCCTGCGAAGAAATTCAAAGGTTGTACGTGAAGTCGACAAATCCGCACTGGCTCGTATATGGGTAGACTCGTGCCCCTCAGTGCGGACGTATGAGCTGATGATGATTGCGATTCACTGCTGAATCTGCACCAGATATCCCGGTTCTCCGCATTGCATGTTTTTTTTTGTAAGAGATAAATAGTTCTCAAGCCAATTAGCTTTCCAGCTTAAAAATTGCGGAATACTCCATACTAACCTCCACTTATTGTCGTTTCTAATTTGATTATTATTTTTTTATTACTTATTCCCGATTAAATGTGGCAACACCACATTTAATCGGGAATAAGAAAGAGACAAAAATTAGCTTATGTGACTTTTCATGCCTTTAAAACTCTCTAATTCAGAAGACACGTCAAATTTTCGCACCGTTTTGTGAAAGACGAACAAACAACCTTTTATATTTATAATAGTAACTTAGTATGAATGTTAAAGCACGGTAGCCTTGCATTTTGTAGCTAGCAAGAAACATGCTCATAAGATATCGTGTTTACAAAGCTCATACAGGATATGAATAGCCAAAATAAACGCATTGCAATGTATTTTGCCATGTTTATAATTGAAAACAACGGAAACCATAAATTGTTGCATAATAATAATTTCCATTGATAAAACTTAAATTGAAATGAAGAAGGGTCTTTTTAAATGTTTTCTTACGGCGACATGGATATGCACGTGCGTATATGATATCGGTTACACACCTATTACTACAACTACTACACCAAAGGTTCCGGGTTCAATCTCCGTGCGGTATAACCATTTATATAAAACACAAAACCAAAACACTTTATTCAATTTGGACTAAACAATAACATTTATGAAAGTCACAATACAATTAACAAAGTAATAAAGAGATTTTTCTGTTGGCTGCTCGAACGTATCACGTGCATAAACAATAGATTCATGTATTGTGTGTTGTGAGATTCCACCAGTGCTACAAACAACTGCTTACACCCATGAAATGACCCACCTATTAGTTACTTGTCTTGCTCGATCGTAAATAGAAGACACTAAGGCCCGTATTCTAAAACAAGTCTCAAGTGTCGAACTTTACTTATATAGAGTAAGAAAGGGAGAAGCGCTATTTACGATAAATAGCAGCATCCCTTTCTAATTGTATCTGAGTAAAGAACAACGCTTGAGTCTCATTCTCGAATATAGGCCTAAGGCTATTACGGCACCAAACCCTAATACTAAGACTTACTAAAGATAGCTGTTAAAATTGATTGTCATAGGAGTAACATTTTATTGTAGCACCATTAATGACTAATGTTAAACGAAGACCTCCTGTAATATCATTAATCTTAGCCAAGTCGTTCGCGTCGTCCCATTGGTTAAGAACTTACTTAAGTTTTTATTACCGTTTTGTAGACGTTACTCGAGAAACTTACCACCCCGTCAGTTAGCATTGTGTCCTGCCTGTCCATATTTTGTAATAAAAATATTGAATCTAGGTATGTGCGTTTGGTAGAATCATCATCATCAGCTCATTAAACGTCCCCACCGAGGGGCACGAGCCTACCCGTATAGGGTGATTAGGCCTTAGTCGTCCACGCGGGCCCAGTGCGGATTGGACGACTTCACGCACAACCTTTGAATTTCTTCGCAGGCGTGCATGAAGGTTTCCTCACGATGTTTTCCTTCACCGTAAGAGCGTCGGATAACGTACATATATTTTCGAAAATTCGAAAACACATTGGTACGTGGCGGGATTTGAACCTCGGCCCTCCCGGTAGGAAGGCGACAGTCCACACCATTGAGCCACCGACGCTTGACTTGGTAGAATCAATAAAAAATATTTACAAATTATATGTGTTAGGTATAAAACAAGTGAATGTATTTACTCGACCGTTTAAAATATAGGTCAGTAGAACCAAACATTGGCAAGATACGTACAAGACGGTGCCGATTCAAAACCGTTTTGACTTTCCTTTAGCCGATACATTACTATAATGTGTAGGCTGGTATGCAGTTAACATAGGTTCGATAGGATTTAGCCGCTTGTTCTCACGTTTCTCGAATAGTACGATAGGCTTGCGTTAGTAAAACAGTTCCCGTGTTGAAAGTGATCGTGAGTTAAGTTGGGTTTGTGGTAGTCTGGGTGTAAACATAGTCTGGACGGTGCTGTAAACTTAAAGTGCTTTACCGAAAGTGCACCATTCTCTATATATGTGTGTTTTCATATAGAACTAGCGATTTTAACCATTTTTTTTAGTAAAGATCCTAAATTTAAAAAATATATTGCCTAACTTATGATAGTTTACTCTCCAACGGAGAAATATATCTTTATAATTCATTGAGTAGTTACAAAAACAATCAAAGCTCCGAAAGTACCACAAACGACAACTCGAAATACTATTATGATATAAAAATAAGTCAGATTCAACGGTCATTCACGCGGTCAGATTAACACTCGGTCTCCATGAGGAAAGAGTTTCCTTTAAAGTCAAAGTCAAAGTCAAAAACATTTATTTCAAATTAGGCTTACAAAAAGCACTTATGAACGTCAAAAAATATACAAAAATATAATAAAAACGATTAAAATACTAAACTAAAAATATGAGTTTTGATGCTTTGAAAAAAAAGCGCTTCAGTGGTTTGGCCTGTTGAGAAAGAAGCACCAAGAAAACTCAACAGTGTAGCCTTTTTTAAAAACATTATTCCTTAATGTAACAATATATCATAAACACTGAAATAGCTGAGCATTTAAGACCACGGATTTTTATCACATAAATATTCGTCAATAGTGTAGTACCCTTTTTTAGAAAGGTGGTTTTTTATTCTAGCTTTAAACATGTGTAAAGGTAACTCGACAATATTTTGCGGTACCTTATTGAAAAACTTTATACATCTTCCTATAAAAGATTTACCTACTTTATGTAGTCTCAAGTCGGAACAGCAAGTTTGTTTCTATTCTAGTATTAAAATTGTGTGAGTCACAATTTTTTTTAAAGGTATGATAGTATTTACGGACGTAAATTAAATTTTCATAAATATATTGTGATGCTACAGTCATTATATTTATTTCTTTAAAAAGTTCCTTAAGAGAGTCACGGGGTCTAAGGTTGTAGATAAAACGAATAGCTCTTTTTTGTAGTACAAATTTATTAATGTCGGCAGCTGACCCCACAACAGTAGACCATACGACATGACACTATGAAAATAACTGAAATAAACCAATCTTGCTGTTTCTACATCTGTCAAAGCCTTATCTTCCTAACAGCATAAGCTGCCGAGCTAAGTCTACCAGCCAGTGATTCAATGTGAGGCCCCCATTGTAACTTTGAATCTAAAGTTATACCAAGAAATGCAGTGGAGTTTACAAGTTCCACTTGATCATTATTCAGAGTTATGTTGGTCTCGACCTGCCTTACATTGGGCATAGTGAATTTTATACATTTAGTTTTTTTTGCATTAAGTAAAAGATTATTAGCAGTAAACCAATGCATTACTTGAGACAGAGCTCTATTTACATCGTCAAAAGTCCTTACGTCTGTTAACATTAAAAATCAATGACGTATCATCAGCAAATAGAACTATATCCGAAAGACTTTTACAATAGTAAGGGAGGTCATTTATATATATTAGAAATAATAGAGGGCCTAAAATTGAACCCTGGGGTACTCCCATGCGCAAAAGGGCACCATGCGACTTTGTGCCATTAATACAGACTTTTTGAACTCTTTCAGAGAGGTAAGATTCTACAAGACTCAATGAGCATTCTGATACACCGTAATGTCTCAACTTTAATAAAAGTGTTTTATGGTCGACGCAGTCAAAAGCTTTAGACAAATCGCAAAAAACTCCTATTGCATCATGTTTGTCCTCCCAGGCATCAAAAATATGCTTAATAAGTGCAATCCCAGCATCAGTAGTATTTTTATTTTTTGTGAAGCCAAACTGTTTTCATGTAATAATTTGTTAACGTTAAAATGTGAAAGCAACTGATTGAATATAATTTTCTCAAATATTTTACTTAATGCAGGTAAAATAGATATGGGCCTAAAGTTAGATGGATCACTTTTATCACCGGATTTAAATAATGGTATTAATTTACTGTATTTCATTAAATTTGGAAAGAGACCTTTATCTACACAAGTATTAAATATCAATGCTAGATGGGGTGCAATACTATCAATAATTACTTTTATGATATGAGTAGAAATACCCCATAGATCTTCTGTTTTTTTAATATTTAATTCCTTGAAAGTTTTGGTTATTGTGTCTGGAGTTATGTGCTTAAAGCTAAAATTTTTTTGCATTCAGAAACACTAGATGTCAAAAGAGAGCCAGCAATGGAAGAGCTTGAATTTAAAGTGCTGGTTGTTTCAATTGGAATATTGGTAAAATAATTTTCAAATACACTAGCTACTTCGAGATCCGCGCTAACAATATTATCGTTAATTTTAATGGAGAAATTATTATCGCGACTCTTATTCTTACATGTTTCTTTGTTAATAATATTCCAAGTGGCTTTAATTTTATTACCAGAACCTATTATTTTGTTACGCAAATAGATCGACTTGGCTGTGTGACAAACTTTTTTAAAAATTTTTGAATAATTTCTAACAAAGGCAATAAATATTGGATCCGAAGATGTAGCTTTCAAGTTATATAAATTAAAAAGTATATTTCTACTTTTATATATGCCTGGTGTCGCCCAATCACAGAATTTGGATTTGAAATTATTTACTTTAATTGATTTTGTTAAGAATATACAATCATAGGTACTTTTGATAACATTAAATAAGTTTTCATATAAACTGTCTATATTTGATACATTATAATGCAATTGAGAAATTTTTTGGTCAACAAGAGCCTTGTATCTATTAATTCGGTTCTTATTTACTGGCCTATAAACAATATCTATATTTTTAGAGACATGACAGTGCTCAAATTGTGCCCACTGTCCACTATGGTCTGATTGTAAGCAATTAATTATTGCTTTTTGAAGTATAATATTTTCACAAAAAATGTATGTATTTAAAAACACATATTTCAATTAAACTCTTAATAAATAAATTCTGATAATCGGATATCAAATAACTTTATTCACCTGCATAACAATCGAAAATTAATAAAAACACACCGCTGTCTTGCTAAGTGTTACCCATTTCATAATAAACACAAAAGGAACTTACAGTAAAGAACAAAGAAACATTCCCAATCAGCTGAGTCTTACATACGTTCAATTTGTTGCCGCTAGAATTATCTAGAACTGACTCATCGGATTCGAGTGTTTCTAGACACATTTCGTATAAATCTTGTTGTATCGACTCTTTATTTACTTTAGTGTAGAATTCTTTGTAAGAATCTACTAGATCAGAAGTTTCTTTTAAATTTTGCTTGAGTCAATTTGTTTTTTTTTAATCCAGTGTCCTATTTTATCATCCTCTTCTCTGTGACGGCACCTTCAGAAGACGTCTAAGAATAGACGACTTACGTGAGAAGCCCCTGCCACTTCTACTTGTTGATCCGGTGACCATAGTACAAGAACTTTTACTTCTTTTACAAATATCTTAATTTCTGATCGCATCCCTAACAGAAACCCTGAGCATAGCTTGCTCCATAGCCCGATGAGTAATTTTAACCTTTAAGCTTATCCCGCAGACTGCGTACGTTATGTCAGTAGGGGTAGGACGCATTGCTCAAAGACTTTATCTTTGTGTAACCATTACAGTTAGCAGAAGTGTTTTGAGCTTGGTATACTCAGTAAAATTAAAATAGATCGGTAACAATTTAGTAATTAATATTGACCTCTCTTTTCCTAGTAATTTTAACAATAAAAAGACAAATGATTTACAATCGTACTTTGAGATTCTTGAACCTTGTTGATTGAGAATTTCATTCAAGTAACTTTTAAATTTAATGACAAGTTGTGGTTACCTCAATATAACTTTTTGAATCAGATTAATAATAAGTATAGATTTGTAATAAATTTTGCACTATTTCTTGACATGTAAATTTTCGAAATCAATGAGAGCGTCGGTGGCTCAATGGTGTGGAATGTTGCCCTCTTACCGGGAGGGCTGGGGTTTAAATCCCGCCACTTACCAATGAGTTTTCAAATTTTTAAAATTGTATGTACGTGATCCGACGCTCTTACGGTGAAGAAAAACATCTTGAGGAAACCTGCGCACACCTTCGAAGAGATTCAAAGGTTGAGCGTGATGTCGGCCAACACGCACTGGGCCCGCGTGGATGACTAAGGCCAAATTTAATCACCCTATACGGG
The DNA here is from genome assembly GCA_019425675.1 of Leucinodes orbonalis. NCBI lineage: Eukaryota > Metazoa > Arthropoda > Insecta > Lepidoptera > Crambidae > Leucinodes > Leucinodes orbonalis. The sequence goes on from PQWD01005785.1 coordinate 82,096, forward strand.
TAGGCTCGTGCCCTCGGTGGGAACGTTTAATGAGCTGATGATGAAATTTTCAAAAAATATCAAAAATAAACAACCGAGTGTAGTAACTGCACAAGTAAGCTACAGCACTATGATCTATTGTTCCCGTTCGCAGTGACCGTTATTTATTTATTTATTTAAACTTAATGCACACTACAAAAATAATGTACAAAGGCGAACTTAATGCCGAGTGGCATTCTCTACCAGTTAACCTTTGGGCATACAGAAAGAGAACAAAAATGGTGCGGCCAGATAAAAATAATCCAATATATATATATAATTATACAATAAATATATATAATATAATATATATATAAAATATAATATACAAATATAATACATATTAATATATATATATATATATAATATATATAATATATATATATATATATATATATATATATATATATATTATATATATATATATATAATATATATATATATATATAAAATACATAATATACAAATCAAATAAATACATACATATACATATCCAAATATAATAATCAGTAATATGAAAAATAATAATGCAACGATAAAAAAAACCTGAAATGCAATACATAAATACTTATGATAAAAGGTGAGATTCAAAGAAAAATAATTAATTAAAAATAATAACAAATAAAAATAATAACAAATAACCGTTGTCATTTACCATCAGGTTAACTGTCTGCCTAATTGCTAATGTATTCCATAAAACAAAACTTCCAAACCGCAATATAAATTGCGAATCATGCCTTTTCAAAACAGAACGCAGCGCAAAATCTAACACAACAAGCAACATTGAATAAGCATTCTAGTTTAACATTCGTTAAATCTATTAACTACGCTTTGTTAATTAAGATAAGTTGATAACAAAACGTTTAAAGGAATCTCAATAGTATTCAGCTATTATTGGTATCATAATGGAATATAATAAGCGTTGAGAGCGTGAAGATCCCAGTAAATGATTTCTCGAAAGCAATTTTAGTGTTTTAGCATAAGTTATTGGTTGGATCAGATAATTCCTCGGTTGCATTTCCCGCTTGCACGTGTCGATAGTAAGTGCGATACTGGTGCTTTGCTAAAATAATATATGTTGGTAACCGTTTGACTAATTTATCTATAGGTACTGGCGAGTAATCGTATGGAATCTCTATTCTATAGTCGTATTTTTATTAAACATTATCAATAGCTAATGTCACTTTGTAAAATAATGTTGCCATATTGAAAGAAATAGTGATGTATTTAGTTCTCGTTCGATAAGATTGCAATGTTCTAACGTTTAAACACTCGGTATTCAGTATAGTTAGATAATATAGAAACATCTTCTTCTTAGCGTATCGATAACAAAAAACAATTAAATTGTAGAAGCCCAAAAACCAGCCACGGCGACAGCGCTGTCCGCAGCCATCATCAAATTCTGCAGAGAACAGCTACTTGGGCAATGACTGATTGCCTAAGTAGCTGTATAGGTACATAGTCGTCGAAACTCGTTGGCATGTACAAAGCATGACTAAAATTCGGACCCGAAACTGATATCGGCCGCTCGGCATACTAGCACTTGAATAATTATTAATCAAGTGTTGCAATCATTCACTTTTTCACAACACTATTTTTATTTCATCAAAAACTGACAACACAGTCAACGTCAACTGATATCTTATAATTAAAAATACTACTATAGTGACTTCGGCTACGTGAATTTTGTTACTTATATTTACTGACCAGATATTTTACTCTAGATGGTCGTGTAGATTATTAAAATTTCGGATATAGCTAGTTATAAAATATAAATAAAGAAGTATTGGCTTAATGGTGTAGGGGCTAAAACGTTTGGTTGAAGATCGCAGAAGTCAAGCAAATGGTTGGCTGTCGGATTCCGTCTCGGCTACTATCTTATGCTAGGGCCAAACTAGCGGCAAAGGTCTAATGCTTTTAATACGTTACAACTGCCAAACTATCACGTTAAGTGGTGGTTACACGTGAAATTAACGTTCATTGTGGCGATAATTCATTGCATTTCCTGTTAATGTGGCCCCAGCATCACGATGGTAGATCCACCAATTCAAATTGTTATAAAATAACCAAATCTGTTCTAAACTAATGTATTATTTGTGATTTCATAAACATTATATTAATACTTATCCAAATAAATTATTATATCACACGTATCTATTTATTTTTAAACGAATTGGCCCATTACATTATTCGATTTAAATGTATATCTCAGGACGTTTCGCAGTTTAACGAAGTAGCGGGTTAAATTAAGCGTTACCCCAAAGTAACTACTTATTCCATGTAGATGATACAGGCTGATATGAAAGATGCATTTAATGTGACTAATAATAATAATAGCAAAAAGGGAAAATCTCAGCAATCAAGCAGACGGTACACCTAGTTGAAATTACTCTCTTGATCATAAAAAGCGGGTCCCGCAGTATTAGAATGTGACGTAAAATATATTTAAGTATCCCGTTATTTCACTGCCTGCCTAATATCATATTGAAACTACATATGTATTCATTTTCTAGTAATGATAACTATTTTACTTCTAGAATTAGTAATCTAATTGTATCTTATCTCATTAAACACGTACAGAATGCGCCAACAAACCGGTGCATCGTTCAAAATTAGCAAGTTCTTAAATTAGACATAACGAGCACATCTTAGACGATTATAATGGAATGTTAAACGCACAAGTGATGCCAGTTTCTTTTTTGTTTTATCACAAGGTTGGTAATACAAGAACTATCAAACTGGAGGCAATAATTTCCATACAAAAGCCATAATTAAAATGCTTGCAATTTACAACGAAATGCAAGATGTTCTAGAGTATAGAATGCTATATTTATTCACCAAGAACCTGATACAGTTAATAAATATTTCACTAACTCGAGTCGCATTCTAAGAAGCGGCTGAGCTCGGCAGATAGCGTACCGCTGCTCGAGTGACCATATCGCCCGATTTATGGGATAAATAAACAACGGTACTTATAAAATTATTACGCCATTGTATTTCTTTTGTACTGATTTTAAATAATTCTGCAATACTACCCGAAAGTCTAACCTTCTGTTTCTTTGAACTCGTAAGCAACAATGAACGCAACTTTTTTTAGCAAACCTTCAAGTTTCGTTATTCCGAGATCTTTGTTTTTACTGTCCAACTAAATGTTAAGGATGTAAAAATACTTTTTGGATAGTCTGTGCTCAAGAGTAAGCCCATGAAAAAAAAACTAGGCTATAACAGCAATCATTACAAATATTCACATGGCCCGGTGGACTAACGACTTTCAAAAGATCACTGGTGGAGGCTGGATAAGGAAAGCGGAGGATCGCGATATCTGGCGCAAAATGGGGGACCTTTTCCCAGCATCTGGATGAAGTGACTCACTAATTCATCATTGCATCCTAATATGTCCACTGCTGTACCACGTGGGCCAGTCCCAAGCAGTTGGCATTCATCTGCTACCCGCCACCTTAACCAGGTCATCCATTCATCTAGTTGAGGGTCCGTCTACGCTTCGTTTACAGTTACGAGGACGTTACTCGAGAACCTTTCCGCCATTGGTTGTAAGGAACTACTTATATGCCCTGCCCACTGTCACTTCAACTTGCTAATTTTGTGAGCAATGTCGGTCATCCTAGTTATCCTACGGATATCCTCGTTTCAGATCTTATCGCACAGGGAAACATAGCCCTCTCCATAGCACGCTGAGCAACCTTGAGCCTATTTAAGAGGATCTTAGTGAGCGACCACGTTTCGCTTCAGTATATCCTTCATTAGTGTTATAGACCTTCGTCTTGATACACAGAGGTATTTTGGACTCACTAATTAAAGTGAAATAAATAAACAACCAAGTAATAATCTGAACCAGATGCGCTGCAACACACCCCAGCGTAATTTTATTTGAATGTCTACCTTGTTTTCATATAATTTATATGGAATGCACCACGGGGATTCCTCGGCTAAATACTTTTTTTGCTCTAAACTAACGTAATCTATCAAGAAACGTCTATATATAGTTAAAGCAGAATGCGATTAGCTTTTGAACTAGCTGCAACCTACGATGTACACAGTGCATATAAATAATTACCATATGCAGGTAGTTAGCTTGCCATAATACCCTTTTTTCTTTTAGTTTCTGATTTTGTCTTATTATGAGGCTCTTCCCAGCATGTTTTAACTTCAGCCAACTACAACTAAACGTTTAATATAGTAAGGTAAAATAGTTATTCCGCTTTGCTTTACCTTTAAATATCTTTATGCAGTGAGATGACTGAGAATATATAGTACAATAAATTTTTTTTTTTGTTTGCCATGGAGTATATGTGTAAATATTGGGCTGAGTCTTGCAGTGTATCTTCCACTGCAGGAGTGCACTGCTGTTTCTTATTATACAATAAATGTTCGCAAACAATATGACTGTAATAATTAAAATTAAGAGCAACTACTGTTTTGATGGGTCTTCAAGTGCTTAGTTTTCTTTTTATTTTATCTGTGGTAGAATACAAAAGGTTAATATAAGTAGAATATATTTGATATTCATAAGTGTGTCCGAGCTTAATTGAATCAAATACAAAATAATTTTCTCAATGTAGTTTGAATTATCCTATCTTACATTAGTTTATGAATTTGTTTTATTATTTCTTAGTTTATTATTATTGTTTAATATTTATTAGTTAATTGTGTAATCATTTATGTCGTAATGTGTACTTAGTTTATGTAATATTGTTTTATAACTATGCATTTAGATTAAGTTTTTATTCGTTTTGCACATAAACATTTTTTTTCCACCCAAAGGTTGCCTGGCAGAAATTGCTACCTTAGCAAAAAGGCCGCCTACTTTGTACTAGTCTTTTATTGTTACTGGTTGTGTTGTATTTTTTTTTCTTATGTGCAATAAAGAATTTTTATCTTATCTTAATTTTAAAGCAAAATCCAAATATGTTGATTGTACCATTACTCGTTCAGTTTAATTAGGAACTTGATTCCTTTTCTGGGATGAAATATTAACGAGAAACTGGCCTTGAATTTCAAATAAGACAATCTTCTGTTTAAAATTTAAATGCTCTAAATTCAAAATTCTCTATATTTTCTGTCTAGTATCTGTCCAGAACATCTATAACGTGGGGTAACAACAATGAATGAGTTACCGCGTTGGCTACTTACGTATCTCTTTGTTTGTCTGTTTGCGTGTCTGCCTTGTGCTTGTACTTGCAGTATTGAGTAATGAGAAGTAATCGCGTGACTAATTTAAATCGGTACTTGGTAATTCGTCAATACTTTTACTCCGTTATTTTTACTCTGCGAACCAATATGTAAGGTTCCTTAAAGTTTACAACTTCGATGGGATGGTAGACGATTTTTAACTGTCTGGTGTTGAACGAGGGTATATTATTGTCGTAGCAAGTGAACAATATGAGCGTTTAAAAAATGATGATCCAACTAATTTATGCGATATGGCATTTTCGTAAGAAGGTTTGTTGAATTGGTTGTTTCACTTTTATGTGAAAAAATACTTTCTTTAATATAATTTACATGAATCTTACAATTTCCAGTATGTATTGCGTATTATTTATAAAATAATTTGAATTATGTGTTTCCAACTTAGAACGCAGAAGAAAAAAATATTAAAATGACCTTAGGTACATTTTAATATTTCATATTTTTCAATATTAAGTGAAATTAACTGATACCGTTTTAAAGAATAAAATGGAATGAAATTTGTATTACATAATTAGCAATCATCATTATCACATCAGCTCGTTATACGTCCCCACCGATGAACTCATCTCATCAGAGATGTACGAGCCTAGTCGTAAAGGTGTATAGGCCGTATTGTCCGAGTGGACGAATACGGCCTACACCTAACCTGAGTAGGTTTAGTGCCTATTGACCAACTCCAAGCATAACCTTTGAATCTCTTCGTAGGCATGTGCATGTTTCCTCACAAAGTTTTCCTTCACCGTAAGAGCATCGGTTTAACTTACATATAATTTCGATAATTCGAAAAGATATTGGAAGGCAACAGGCATGTTCGACTATCGATATAGCCAGGACCAAGGGCTTAAATTCCTTCCAAGCGGATTACCTCCATCTCTGAAAACAGTGTTACAATAATATTACTTCGTATTTTCTGGTACAAAAATGCAGACGTATCATTATAACAATACTGTTTTAAAAGATTGTGGTTACCTCCCTGAGCATAGGGGATTCGAGATGACATTTTCTGGCTACCCATCCGATTTGTGAGCGCACTGGGCCCGCGTGGTCGACTAAGGCCTTCGCCACGGGTAGGCTAGTGCCCCTCGTTGGGGACGATTAATGAGCTGATGATGATCCGATCTCGACAATTGCATTAATTGCTTCTACCATCGTAAATCCAAAGCACCAGCCATCGAACCTTCGAGAATTTGGGATGAGAATGTAATTATATACAGTATTTATTGTAAGGCTTCCGAGAACGCTGTAGGTACATCGCATATTCCAAAATCGCTGTGCTATCGTTTTTTGCCACAATTTGTATCCCGTCACGTCCGGGGTTCGCGTGATGCGCCCACATTACGCCGCATGTCCTGTTAAGACGTAAGGTTTCGCGCCATATGCACTGATATGCAACTTCACAGTTTTTAAGTCATTCAATAATCATACTCCCATCATTAGGTGTAAGGTATTTGGATAAAAAAAAAAACAAAATACAAGCTTTTATTTTATGTAAATCTTGTGTCAGTTAAACTAGTACAGTAAAGCAATAGTATTGTTTGGAAGAAAGCGATCGGTAGGTAGCACGAATAGAGACTGGTCGAACCTACGGGGACTCGAGATGCATTCGGAATCTCGGTGTATAAGTGTGGAGTTACCGGCGATCCAAAACTCCTCATTTTTTGTTTCTATTGCTCTCCATTTTTAAGTTTGGCAACGCACTCAGCATGTCGCATCTTGTCCATGGATAGCGAGCACTACCAGGTCAGGCATGTATCGTCCTATGCATGTATGTGTTCCTACACATGAATAAAAAAAATTACTACATATAAATTTTACATTGCAAACTTGGTTCCACTGTTTTATATCATTTGAATCCGAAAACTCTAGTAAATCCTCGTACATAAAGCTTTTAAGATGAAATAAATAACAGTTACATTATTCAACTTACACTATTTTGTCGCAAGTTAATGACGTTAGTAACACGTGTAGGTAGGGTTGCCAACTTTTTTTAGCAGAAATAAAGTATATCTGATTTTAAAGGAGGTAAAAAAGAGTATGCACTTATAAAAAAGAGTATCATTATTTTTATCTTTTAAAAGGTATTTTTTATTACTTCTTGCGGCACATAACAAATTTTCATTATTTTTAAAGGATATTGAATAAGTCTAAACATTCTAACTCTAAATTTATATATATCTAGAGCTCATTTTTGATTAAATTCAATGAAGCTCTGTTTCTCTCTTCTCGACACTTTACATTCATGACCGAAAAGACTTTTTATTAAATGCTGAAAGTGGCGGAAACAGAGAGTACTATAGCTATATTTTTTTTTAAACAATCAAATTCTTGAGGACATTTTTTTAAAATATATTGCCATTTTTCAGCGGTGCATTTTGTATAAAGTCTGCGTTATTAAACAATTCGGCTTCGAGCAATTTAAAATTGATACTTCTGAATATAAAGTATCCATGTCTATGTTTAGTCTTTTTTAAATTAAGTTTTCCTTCTATTAATTTGTTCTAAATGATTAAATTCAACAGTAGTCTTTAAAGATTGTATTTTAGTGAATACAGCAGTTATCATTACTAAAATCAAACCATTTTTGTAAATAGTGGACTTTTTATTCTGATTAAGGTTTTTTCGTATTATTACGGACGTGCACTAAACATTTTGTAAAAAAAGAGTATTTTAGGTACTTTATTAGTGTATAGATTATAGAGTACGACCACATGATATAGAGGACAATACTCTATTTAGAGTACGGTTGGCACCCTACGTGTAGGTGCCTCTGCGTAATAGCGATAAGCCATTTTGCTATAGTTCTAAGAAATGACAATACAAGTTTTATAATAATAATTTTATCTCGTTAATCCTTTGTTAGAGCGTCGGTGGCTCAATTGTGTGGACAGTTACCCTCCTACCGGGAGGGCTGAGGTTCAAATCCCGCCACGTACCAATGTGATTTAGAATTTTCGAAAAATATATGTACGTTATCCAACGCTCTTACGGTGAAGGAAAACATCGTGAGGAAACCTGCGAACGCCTGCGAAGAGATTCAGAGGTTGTGCGTAAAGTCCTTCAACCCGCACTAGGCCCGCGTAGACGACTAAGGCCTAATCACCCTATACGGGTAGGCTCGAGCCCCTCGGTGGGGACTTTAATGAACTGACGATGATGAATTCTTTGTTACTGGGCCGTCAACGCGTTTCAGTGTCTTCTAGTACTGTAAATGTACATGGGCGGCAGTGTCACCATCACATGAACCGTCTCCTCGTTTGCTCCCTATAGCTAAAAAATGTTCATAGCGTAACAAAAAGCGACAAAAGACAATTCCGTTGAAAAACGCTTCTATTTTACGGGGCAGTATTTGGCACTGCGGAAGTACCTACCTCGACGACTGTGTATCGAGTCTAAAACTAGTATTGGCAAAAAACTTCATCATAGTGAAGTAGGCCCTAAATCCAGCAATGGACATAATGTTAAAGTAAGTAAACACAAGTCAAATCTGTCAAAGCAATATGTATAATCAATTCAAACTAAATATAAGATAATCTATACTAAATATATAAAGCTGAAGAGTTTGTTTGTTTGTTTGAACGCGCTAATCTCAGGAACTACTGGTTCGATTTGAAAAATTCTTTCAGTGTTAGATAGCTTATTTATCGAGGAAGGCCTATAGGCTATATATCATCACGCTACAAGTAATAGAAGCGGAGCAGCAATGAAGAATGTTTCAAAATCGGGGGTATTTTTTCATACTTGGGGCTTCCGTTGCGTACGCTGCGTAAACGGTTAAAGTTACACAAAAGTCATGTATGAGAGTATTGTTCTGCTTTTAATGGTCTACAAAAAAGTCCGCGACAGCATATGTCTATCTTTTAAGGTTAGCTCACTATAACATATTTTTTGCTAAAAAAAATCTGAAATTGACCCCGAAACCTTCAAAGTTGGAGGGAGGGGAAATCGTATGTATAGTGATAAATGCAAGTACCGTGTTATCCCGAATTTAATGCGAGCGAAGCCGCGGTCAAAAGCTAGTATAAGATAAAAATAATAAAGATAAGCTATTATTTTTAAAAATCCTCGAACGGTTTAAATTTGTTACGATTGCCTTTTTATGTCCTAAAATTTGGTACGGACTTACATATCGGTTAAAGCAAAACCGAAATAACTATAATAAGTTCATTCAATTAAAAAGTCATGAGGCCGCTATTTTAATCATAAACGCAAACTTTAAAATCCATAAGGATTATTTTCTTTTTCGGGTTCCGCATTTGTTGTTTGGTGAACCACTGGTATTTTGTATCATAGCTATACCTATTTGTTGTTATTTTTTTTAATAAAATGACAAATTAGGATATACAAGTTATGTTTCGATTATTTTGAACTGTTTTCGTTTAACTTGAACGTGTTAACCTTTAATCATTTTTTTAATTCTTAGGATGGCAAACAAACAATCGGCTTTTCTTATGACAAAAAACGCTGCTTTATGAATATCTTATTTTGACCGGGAACGGCCTAGTATCCATAAAAAAGGGTGCATTCTGGGAAAAATATCAATTTCTATCTACAAATTACGAAATCCTTTTCCAGGACGTGACATCGGCAAGAACTTAGTGCAACAGTGGATTATGTGGCTGAAATCGTGAAAGTCGAATTATAGGTATAGATGACTTGATAACCTGTAATAATAAATTAAATTATTTTTTATATTTGAAAAGCTTTAAATTTTTGGTCACTGTTTACGCCTTAAGGCGCCAGACAACTGATTTTCTAGTTCCCGGCGTTCAATGGGTTAATCTCTTTTTATCGAATACAATAAGTCGAATACTGCTCAATCAATGTCGATGATTCGAAAATAATTGACTTAAATTTAAAATAAAAAATATACGGAATCGGAAATTGAACATAGTATACACTGGCGACTGGTTATTTTGCATAATTTTAGTCAGTGACTAGGGTTGCCAACTTTTTTTAGCAGAAATAAAGTATATCTGATTTTAAAGGAGGAAAAAGAGTTGCACTTATAAAAGAGTATCTTTATTTTTATCTTTTAAAAAGGTTTTTTAGTACTTCTTGCGGCACATAACAAATTTTCATTATTTTTAAAGGTATTGAATGAGTCTAAACATTTCTAACTCTAAATTTATATATATCAAGAGCTCATTTTTATTAAATTCAATGAAGCTCTGTTTCTCCTTCTCGCCACTTTACATCATGACCGAAAAGACTCTTTCTGAAATGCTGAAGTGGCGGGAACAGAGAGTAATAGCTAATAATTTTTTTTAAACAATCAAATTCTTGAGGACATTTTTTTAAAAATATATTGCCATTTTTCAGCGGTGCATTTTTGTATAAGTCTGCGTTATTAAACAATTCGGCTTCGAGCAATTTTAAAATTGATAACTTCTGAATATAAAGTATCCATGTCTATGTTTAGTCTTTTACAATTAAGTTTTCCTTCTATAATTTGTTCTAAATGATTAAATTCAACAGTAGTCTTTAAAGATATTGTATTTAGTGAATACAGCCAGTTATCATTACTAAAATCAAACCATTTTTGTTAATAGTAGACTTTTTAATTCTGATTAAGGTTTTTGCGTATTATTACGGACGTGCACTAAACATTTTGTAAAAAAGAGTATTTTTAGCGTACTTTATTAGTGTTATAGATTATAGAGTACGACCACATGATATAGAGGACAATACTCTATTTTAGAGTACGGTTTGGCAACCCTACCAGTGACTGATGGAGATAAATGTACCAAGATGACCGTCCAAGTAAAAAAAGTCGACAGAACAAATTAGGACAAGTCAGTCACAAAATGCTACTTAAAATCCCACTTATAATTCAGAGAGAACTCAACAGTGGCAGGTTAATTCCGCGGTAATTAACACTCAAAAATAAAAGTACATACTTTCATATGCATCTGGAGGCTTCGGGTCACGTTGTCACCTAAATTTGTCATTTGTCTTAATGATGTGAAGGAAAAGAGGATATTGATCGTTTCTACTCCGTCTTGGACCGTGTTTCTCTTACTTGACATGTTACTTTTACGCATGCCCATAATTGTAGTTTACAAATTATAAAATTCATCTTGGCGTCACTTTTTTTTTCATTCCCTCTTTGGAAGAAATCTCGTTCACCATAATTGGTTAGCGTAGGTATCTATAATTTATTTAAACTAATTGGATTCTGTATTTGTTTCAGAATATTGGAAATAAAGCATATACTTTTAATGTACGTAGGTCACATTTTTACCGAGTGTACGTTACTTCCAGTAAAAGTCGATAGCCAACTCCAAGAGTCAAGCAACAAACTAAACTTTATTATATTTATTGAACTCTCTTTTTTAAAAGAAGCAGAAGATTGATCGTCTAGCATTGATTGGTTGGTTACATCTGACTTTAAGAATAAAGTAGTACTTTATTATTAATTGCATAGTAAAATAACAAGTAAACTGACTTAAATTGACTCAAAATTTTATCGCCTTTTATCTTTTTATATCAATATGATACAAGCGTATTATAAGTAGATATATGTAGCTGTTTACATCTCAAAATTCTCATATAATGATAATTCATAATTTTCTATTGCTTTTGACGTTGTTCTGAGACACTAATATGGAACAATAATGTACTCGAGCGCTTCAGAAAGATAACACAATACCTACGCTTTCGTTCTGTAAATGTTGCTAGCTGACAATATTGTTAAAACAATTTAGAGTTACATGTTGACTGCGTGGATTTTTAGGACAATAAATAAACCAAAAAAAAGTACTTCGCCTGATGCTTTATATATTAAGTACAAAACCCATTTGCAGAATTAGTATGTCAAAATATGTGATAAAGAAATCAAAACTCACGAGAAAGATTCTCAATATTATTTCCATGAATTTCTGTAGCGTCGCGATCTTTATCCAAGCCGTTTGCAGTAATTTCGGACTGTTTTATGGGGCTAAGTATTCATTAACACCATTATGTCAGCATTGGTAGGTCACGGATATAGCTTGACCGCAAAAGTGTGTACAGAATAGCTTGCGCCGATGTTTTTAATGTATTGAGTATGAATTGACCCGTAGTAGCTACTTTATTATATTCCACAAAGTTATGTCTAAGGAAAACTAAACCATCACTTTAAAAAGAGCTACTTCAATGTCCGCAGGTGTCTTTTGAACTGCTTCTTGTCCTTTCGTTTTCATTTCACTACACTTCAACTATTTATACACCTAGTACTTACCCAATTAACTTTCACTGGGTCGTAGACTCGATATTAAAACGTCTAGGAACACCACAGTGCCATTATCGTCATGTAAAATAGGAGAGTTTGCACTTTTGTGTTTCGGAATGAGGACACTGTACCTAGTACATTTATCGGGTATAAGACACCTAACATTTGTCATCTTGGGTGACGGGCGCAATGTTGACGGAAAATAATGACTACTTTTTTTTTTTGAACACTGCTTCTGTCATGGTCAGGCATCTCACTTACCACCAAGTAAGCGAGCTGAAAAATAGTCTATGCATCTGAATTTATACATCACCTTTTAAGGTTAAGCATGAACAAATATATTCATACATTAAATGAATCATTCTTAAAGGAGTAGTTTTTACTAAACACGGGCAATCATATATATATCATTTTTATTTTGGTGAGCAAATAAGGTTTTATAAAAAAATATGTTGGTATATTAACTTTTATATCATATTAACGATACCTTAAATATAATAATCAACGTAAATTGCTTTTTCATCACACCACGGACAGGACACGCCTGTCACTTTAGCTAATCCCGAAAATAAGACCTTATAATATAAGGGAACTTAATACGATGTAGCCCCGTAGCGAGTTTTGTAATTTGGTTATGATTTGCTCGTGTTTTGTTTTTTCGGGCCCGACTACCGAGTGGTGTCAAGTGACAACGGCTTGAAGTGGTATTAAGCAGATTCTTTGGTATGAACGGAGTAAGGGTTCTAAACTTGTATGCAAAGGGTAGCAACAACGGTGATCACCAGTAACTGTTCGCGAAACTGGCATGTAATGGGCCACTGCTTAAACATATACCTACCAGATAACCTAGCTATCCATGTAATAACCTAGAATAATAAGCCGTGCTTTTGTGTTTTAAGTCATCTGCATCATTAATTGCCTGCACTCGCCACTTGTCTAGCCGCAAATATCCATGAAAACGCGACGACTATTCGAGAAAAAAACCTTTATACGGCACTGGAAATCCATTTTCAGGATTTTGTTGTATTGAGACATATTCATTGTGTAGTTTCTGTTCACTTTTATTTTGTCTTTCTCGGGTTATAACATTATTTATTTAAAAAACATTGACCTAACACCTTTGTTGTTGTTAATCAAACTATGCCGTAATTATTGCATAAAAATAACATTATGTTATATTTTAAGTAAAATACAATTTATAGAGTCATATTAAGATATTCTAATAAAGCATTTTTTAAGACTTGTGTCATCTGCCCTTTTCACTTGTCCAGTATACCTGTATTGAGAAAAAAAATATTGTTACTTGAATCTGTTTTTTTTTGTCGTTCTTGAAGAACCATATACATTTATTTGTAGAACTTAAATTACGTATTGTTCGTGGAGTTCGATATCAAGGGTTGACGGGCGAACACCGCAAGAAGACCTACAATGTCCGCAGGTGTCGTCTGCCCCGCATCTCTGCTTTCGTTTTTATTTTGACGCCTTTACACTTTTACAGTGCATTTAAAATACAGGGTATATTTTTAAAATTATGATATTTTCAACGCGATACTAACTGTGTACATGCTGCTTTATTTTATTGTATCCTAGTGCTTTATTATTTCGCATTCTTTGTTACTATTTATTATTATATTTTACCAAACATTTGTTTTCTAAATTAGCTATGGCCTAAGTTAGCGCATTTGTTTGTTTATAGATCAAAAATATAATTTTCAGTCAGTCCTTGCTTTTTATGGCATACCTATTTGTCAAGCCAAGCCGTTTGTCCCAGCTACAGTGTCTGTCTTAGGAAATATCCATATGCTTCCTATACACTACTCGAAAGTATTGTATAGGACTAAGTTCCTCGCGAAGTAGTCCTACACCGACCGAGTAATGTATAGAACGCATTTCGTGCAACTTCGAGCCCTTTAACTCGGTCCAAAAACTGACAACAAATGGAAGTCGCCCGAGGCGTGGCAAAGTCAGACGAAGTAAGCCAAAGTTCCTCTCCCACAGACATCTTGGGTGTTTAAGACTTCAAATAGCATGTGCGTAGACGCAGTGAGACATTACTACGAGTACCTGGTGATTCGATCAATTGATATTTTCCATCATTATTATACACCACTGCACTACACGTGATTTTGGAACTAAGCATCAAATATTTCAATAGATATTAGCAAAATACTCGTAGTTACTGATAAGTGGCATTCATTGCTATGCAGATGATAGTACGGGTGATGCCTTAAATACCGGTCGTGCAAATCTTTCTCAGAAAGACGTCATTGATTGCCGAAATCAACTTGTGTCTAAGGTCGAGAGTTCTCTTAACCGGGTCTCCGATTGGGGTCGTCAGAACTTGGTTCAGTTTAACCCCCCTTAAGACACAAGTTTGCGCGTTTACCGCCAAAAAAGCGCCATTTGTCGTATCGCCTTAATTTCAAGATACTTCCCTATCACCTGCAGCTAGTATTGTAATTCTCGGTGTTGACATTTCGAGCAGTGTCCAGTTCCGCGGTCATTTGGATGATAAAGCCAGGCTGGCCTCTAAGAAGCTTGGTATAATCAACAGGTCGAAGCGATATTTCATGTCGGGCCATCGTTTGCAACTTTATAAGGCGCAAATACGTCCCCACATGGAATATTGCTCCCACTTTTGGGCAGTGGCGCCTCATTACCAGCTTCTTCCATTTGACCGCATTCAAAGACGCGGTGCTCGGATCGTCAACGATCCGGTTATTTCCGATCGGCTCGATGCTTTAGGTTTGCGTAGAGATGTGGCCTCGCTCTGCATCTTCTACCGCGTATATCATGGGGGAGTGTTCTGAGGAATTATTCGAACTCGTTCCGGATGCTACATTTCACCACCGCACTTCGAGGCAAAACTCAAAATTTCATCCTCACCACCTAGATGAATGGAAGTCCTCGACAGTGCGTTTTTGTCGTAATTTCTTGCCTCGGACGACGAAATTGTGGAATCAGTTGCTGCCAGAGATATTTCCTGGCCGATACGACCCGGCGACCTTCAAAAAAAGAGCGTATTCCCTGCTGAAAGGCCGGCAACGCATTTCAGTGCCCTCTGGTATTGCAAATGTACATGGGCGGCGGTGACATTTACCATCAGATGAGCCGTTTGCTCGTTTGCCTGTTATTGTATAAAAAAAAAAAAAGTTACAAAGTGATGTTTGAATGTGACACTATACTAATAATATGATTTCATTCCTTTTTTATTTATACTCAAAAAGAGCGACATAAAGTATTTTTATTGATACTTTCAGTTCTGATAACACCCCTTATATGCTGCGTTGAGATGCAGTCGTCGACCTTTTGCCATCCTTTATGCATGCACATGAATCTGTCGAGTTTTAATGAATAATAATCTTATCTTCAAACAGTTGACATAAGTACTAGTTATTTAAGCACTAAGTAGTACTATACGTGTACATTCTTTTATATATATTACATTTAGTATTATAAATTGTCATCATAATAACAAACCAATTTACAACGAATACTTATCAAAGTAACAGGTAAAATTTAAAAACTCTAATTAGATTCAGACCATACGAATTGTCCATAAATTATCATGTTTTCTATTTGGATTTTTCTTGTGAATATTTTCGCCGTTATTCTATGGAGCCGGCGCGCGCGCATCTATTAGACCGGCTAACAAAGGGCTTGTTAAAATTCTTACATCTGCCAATAGGGTTGTCAATCTGTCAAAGTAAAATATTATTATTAATATTAGTATTCTTTAATTTGAATAAAACAAAGTAACAGAAACGTAAATAGAACGTTGTCCTATAGTGCAGCGATTTATATATTCATTAATATTAAAATTCTAAGTTAAATTTCGAAATGAGAATTCAACTTGTACTTTTTACGATAAAAATAAATCGAACGAATGTTGTATAC